>VWZV01000703.1:456892-743454 GCA_013397155.1 Irena cyanogastra
CCCTTGGGATCGCGGGCACTTAGCGCGGCAGGGTCAGGATCACGGATGAGTTTTGCCAGGGCTGTGCGGTTTGCCGGCGGGTGGAAAGTCCGCGCTGGACTAGAGCGAAAGGCGCCAAAGCTGGTATTGTGAATCTCGGATCCAGGAAGAAGCACGGGAGGTTAGAACGCTGTGGTTTTTCTTAGTCCCTGCCGAGGTTTGGGTAGCTTGGAACAATGGGCCAAAGTGGAATAACTTGCGCAGTGGCATTCAGGATCAGGTTAGACGGGGCTCTGAGTAACCTGAGGTGGAGCGAAGATCACAGAATCATTACGGTTGGAAAAGACCTCTGAGATCATCGAGTCCAACCATTAGTCCAGCACCACTGCGTTCACCACTAAACCATGTCCCCAGGTGCCACATCCACAGGTTGTTTGAACACCTCCAGGGATGGTGACTTAACCTCTTTCCTGGGCAGCCTGTTCCAATGCCTGGTCTCCCTTTCAGTGAAGAGAATTTTCCTAATATTGAATCCAAATATCCCCTAACAAAACTTCAAGCTATTTCCCCTTACACTGTCACTTATTACCTGGGAGGAGAGACTGACTCCCACTTGGCTACATCCTCCTTTCAGGTACAGAGTGATAAGTTCACCCCTGAGCCTCCTTTTCTCCACACTAAATAATCCCAGTTCCCTCAGCTGCAGCAACTTTCACTCCTGAATGCACACCTCAATTACTTTCCTGAATTTAGGGACTCAGAACTGGACACAGAACTCAAGGCAGCCTCACCAGTGCTGAGAATGGGGGGACAATCACTGCCCTGGTCCTGCTGGCCACATATTGCTGGTACAGGCCAGGATGCCATTGGCCTTTGTGGCCACCTGGGCACATGCTGGCTCATGTTCAGCTGCTGTCAGCCAGCACCCCAGGTGCTTTTCTGCCAGGCAGGTTTCCAGCCACTCTTCCCCAGCCTGTAGTCGAGTTTCCAGCCACTCTTCCTCCAGCTTCCTGGGGTTGTTCTATTGCAAATGCAGGACCTGGCACTTGAGCTTGTTGAACTTCAGCCCATAAATCCAGCATGTCCAGACCCTTCTGCAGAGCCTTCCTGCCCTCAAGTAGAGTAACATTCCCATCCAACTTGGTGTTATCAAAGATGTCCCTGCTCATGGCAGGGAGGCTGGACTAGATGACCTGTAAAGGTATCTTCTAATCCAAGCTCTATGAAGAATAAGTGTTTTGTTGCTATGTATAATATAAACTCAACACACAAAACTTGCTGTTGAGGAGTGCTGCAGGTTTTTTGTGCAAGTAATAAAAGACATTTACCCCAAAGCACTGTGTCCCGCACCTGCAACCACGTGACATCAAAGAAGATGAATTCTAGGGTGATGTTCCCTTTGTTTTGCTTCCTTGGGCACACCCATGCTCCCACCTTCGCCCTGCTTCTTGTGGCAGGTAGGAGTGTGTGTCTGCTTCCTCCAGCAGGATCCTGGGCCTCTGGCAGCAGCACAGAGGGAAGGAGTTCAGAAATCTGGACTGTCTGGGACAGGTGTTGCTTGTGAAAACACAGTGACAGGTCAGGACCATTAACATTTCAGAGAGATGAATATGGGACAGGAAGTCTCTCAGCCTGGCTATGACAAAAGGCTGATAGCAAATTTCATGGTTGCTAGTTGCTGGGCACTAGCTCAGCAAGTCTCCATCCAGCCCCCAGGGGCAGGGTGTTTCCATTCTCTTTGTGTTCTCCAGTCTCTGTGTTTGGCACTAATTGCCAGATGAGTGTTTATTGCCTAATGACTCCTAAGTACAGTTTATGCAATCAAGCAGTTGTAGAAATGCACTTAAAAAAAAATCTATTCCTTTGTAACAGCCGTGCTTTTGTGTTACATTCCCACTGATATTTGCTCTCTGGAGGAAAGTGTGGATATAGGATGTATAAAAATGAATATCCTTAGAAATGTTTTCCTTTCTTTAATTTAAGAGAGTTGACCGAGGCTCTGAGTATGCTGTCTCTGAAGCTTTTTCCCTTCAAAAGTCAAGGTGTCCACAGAGGCCTTGGGGTCCTGTGACAAGTTTGGAAACTGCAGAACGGCTGCAAGTTCATCGTGAGGCCCGTGAGGAAGGTGAGGTAAAATTCTGCTTGCGACAAGATTCCTAAAATGAACTGTTCTTGATCCAGCTTTGTGGTTCTGACCTGAACAGGCTCTTGCAAAGCTTGAGTTCACAAGAAACAGTTTATAGTAAGATGTCTTTCATCTAATGGAGAAAGGCATAAGAAGGATCAATTGTTGGAGTTCAAAGCAGATCTTAAATGGCATACCTGAGAGGATAAACTCTCTGTCTGCTGGAGATACCAGGTCAAGATAGGGATAAGAACTGCCCTTGAAGATACACTGTATGTTCAAAACCAAGTTAGTGTACTATAGGAAACCAGGTGAAATTATCTGACATATTTCTGATAGCAGATTAGTTGTGGAAATGGAATTGTTCTGTGTGAATTTCACATCTATGAATAACAGTGTGGTTTTGTTTTGATTCCCATGCAAAATTTTCCTCACTAATTACCTAAATAAATATATATTTTGTAAAGCATGCAGCCAAAAGTGCTTGCTGAAGTTTGAAAGTAAAGCTGTGGTAGGTTTAAAAAGCAAAAAGGAGGGAAATTATCACCCATTAGTGCTAGAAATACGTCTGCACTGTAAAAAGCTGATAGGCGACAGGATTTAAAAAACTGAGTTAACCATTCTTTTAAGAATCAAAAGTCAGCATTACAGAACAAGATGATGACACATCTTAAGAGCATCCACTTCAATCCAGGAAGTCAGCTTTTTCAGTTGTAATCATCAAGGATTCAACTAGCAGCATGGAATACACTTACATGCTTACAGTGCACTGTCTGAATGTATTATACAGCCAATGGCTCCAAAGGAGCTGTCTTGGCTGTGGTGAAAAGCCTTGTCTTTTTTCCTTTGGAGGAAAGGTTGCTTGCTTTCCTTATGTTTCTTTATTATTTTTGTTTGCTCTTCTCTGCTAGGATTTTCCTTTTTATAGCTACCAATCCCTCAGAATTGTTCCTAGCTCAACTGAAATTCTTTCACCTAGAATCCATTATTACAATACTTAATGTAGTTGTTGTTAGGTGGGAGCTGTCCCGACCAGTGGGTGGGCGACTGAGAACCTGGCAGCTGAGCCCAGATTGCCACTGGTCCGAAACAACGAGGAGTGGGTTAGACTTGCGGCGAAGTGCTAGCCTACGAGGGATCCGAGGCAAGAGCAAGGGAGAGACCAGATGCGTGCTGTCCAAAGTGTTTTATTACCCCAGACGGAGGCAGTGGCAAATGGCGCCAAGCCAAGCTTGGGAAGGGGTTATAAAGAATACAATAACTGGGGGTTTGAACATAAGGTAGCCAATGGGGGAGTTTCAAGGGAGGGATGAGGGATGACAGGGAGCAAGTGGGAGAAACCTAGGGGTGGAGAGCGGTTTAATGGGCAAATCACCTGGGAGGACTGGGGTGACTGATAGAGAAGGTTCCTGAAGAACCTGGGCAGGGCTAGGGTGATGGACATTGGTAGGGGTGTTGTCGTTATAATAACAAGGGACACTGACTCCGAGCTTGGTTTTAGAGAAAATCTACTTTATTACAAAAGTTCTTCTACCTTTATACTCTACTCTGATCCAACTGGACTGGATTGGTTAACTAATCAATACATTATGCCTGGTTGGCTGGTTAGCTTAACATCTTAACACAAAGAGATAGAAAAGGGGAGAGAACAGCACCTGCAGGTGTTTAGACTAGAAGTTATCATGTTTAGACTAGGAGTTCAGAGTCTCACAAGCAGAATGTGAGAAAGTTGGTTTTCTCAGTCTCTGACCAATTTGTGGGGACCACAGTAGGGGTAGAATTTTTCAAATTTGATGGGGATATATTTGGAAAATTGGGGAGGAGAGGGAAGAGTGACACCACTGACAGATAGGTCAGTGGCAGGAAAACTTTGAGGTAAACAACTTGGGAGGGACCAGTCTGAGGGGAAAGAATAGGGGTACACAGGAACAAACCATTTAACAACCGACCAACATAGTAATACCTCATTATAACACAACAATAAAATGAACTTAAAAACAGAACACCACAGTAGTAACTACACAAAGCCCACTTTGTAAAGAGAAGTGCCAGAAGACTTTTACTCTAGTTATGAGAAGATCACAAATCCCAGTCAAAAAAGTAACCTTCCCCAAGTGGCAAGTTGTTTTCTGCTCTTATTTCTGTTACCAGATATATTTCCCTGTTTCTGATCTGGCTGGAGAGATTGTGAAAGAGAACAAAAGGGATTTGAAGGACAACAAACATTAATGTTTTCTTCAAAAAACTCACCATTTTCAAAGAAAGTTTGAAAAAGGCTTTATTGCCTTAGAAATACCAGGAAGTATCTTCACGGCGTGTCAGGAGTGGATATTAGGAGTAGCTGCTTGCTCCTGTCCATTGTCTGTGTGTCTTACACTGTGTAATGGACTCCTGCTGGAGTGGCTGCTGAGATCCCGGCTCTTTATCTATCCTCACTGCACGGATGGTTGAGGATGGCTCCACTTCTCATGGGGCTGCTCCGGATGCCTTGCAGTTTACAGCCCTGTGTCCTGCTTCAGGAGCAGCTTGGCCACCCATGCAGCAAGGCCAGCTGGTTTGTTGAGGCAGCAGATACATGAGCTGACCTTGCTCTTGAGAAGAAACTCTGAAAAAGGAATTTTTTCATTTTTTCACAGAAAAGAATGGAGAAAAGAATGGAGATGCAAACAGTCCATTGTAGGACTTCATACCCAGTTGTTCATTAGGCATTTGAGCTCTCTGAGGAGTACTACATCCATCATGGGTGCATTCCATGGTAGCTGCACCCATGACCCTGAGTCCCAGGTGAAGTGTGCCACCTGACAGATTTGTAATTAGACTCACCAGTTGTTTCTGTGGTGCTTGCAAAGGGTTAACCTGTACCCATGAAGCAACAGTTTGTCCAAACAGTGGTTCTTTTGAATTTAGCATATGACAGCCTTGGCTGCACATGTGGAAACCATCTAAGTGTCTGCAAGTGCAGTGGTAAAACATATGAAAGCTATGTAAATTACAAATTACCTCATGTGAATTCCATCTCCGTGATAAATGCTAGGAAATGATCAAAAGTAATCTAAATGCCTGCATTATCATAGTAAAAATGAGGTGGAGAAGAAATAATTTCTGATATACATGAAAAGGAAAAAATTTGCCAAGTTCTCTTCCTGTTCTTTTACAGATCAAGAAGATAAGAACAGAACTATTAGCTTTATTCCATTTTCTGTTGCAGATCAGGTTTCAGTCATTCATAGCATGTGATATAACTATCCCAGAGTATTGCTAGTTTACACTTAGCCATATGTTTTTTTAAGCAACTGAAGTCATCAGTCTCTTTCTTCATGGCAGCCCAGGAGCTGCTGAGTAACTGGATGAAGTCCCAGCTGCAACTGGAGCTGAGCGATGGAGAAGAGGAAGTTGACTCTGTCCTTCAGGAAGAACCTTCTGCAGCCCCTCCAAAGTATGAGCACTTTGATGGTGAGAGCACTGCAAAGCAGGTCCTGGTTTCCTCTCTGAGGCTGTGCTGGGGAAGGAGGTCAGGCCTTATGGTTTGTCTGAAAGACTGAAAGGGAACAGTTGTTTTGAGGCCAGGACAGTGGACTCAGTAGAAACAAGATCAAACGGGATGATTTTGTCCCCCAGATCTTACAGCATCTTGCTGTAGGGCTGCATAAATGCGCTCAAACATTCAGTGTCTCTCTTTGTAAAAGAGAATTTTTTTTTTCTTTTGTGAACACGTATTTTTGAGGCCTGTCAAGTTTATACAGCCATTTGAGATGCTCAGAGGCAAGATAGTAAGAAATGGATGAAACATTGTTACTGCTCTGGTATGTTCAATGAGAGACTGATTAAGACTGGGGATAAATGGAGTGCAGTCAGTGTGTCCGCATTCATCAGAAATGCATTCACAGTCTGGGGAAGTGATCCCTTTAATTACATTAGGCTTTGTGATCTGAGACACAAGGGTTTATTCATTTCAGACTAGCCCGAGATAATCTGAATTTCTCATTTCAGACTTGTGCAGCTATCTGGAATGTGAAATGGAAAGTTCCTCTGTCCAGAAATACCTCCAGCATCTTTTGCAGAGTGAAGCTGTGAACTGTGGGATAGCAAAACATCTTAGACTTGAAGAGATCAAGGAAAAAAACAAACTTGCAGATCCACGGATAATCATGGAGCTCAGACACAAGCAGGTGAGCAGGCAAGGCAGCTCAGTTAGATGGAATAAGGTGGAAGATTATAGGATTAGAGTAAATGCTCAGCGATACCTCCCCAGTATTCTCTCAGAGCCTGCAATAATCTCTTATGACTTGGAAGCAACTACCCAAAGATACACTTCAACAGTTCAGCTGAAACTTTACTGCATTTCCATGTGCACATCAGCCATTCAGCAGTAGCTTGCACAGTCAGCTTTCACTAAAACTGTTCAGGTTTTCCCCTTTTTTCTGACGACTGACAGGAAGAGCTGCCACAGCTGTCAGTTCTGAGTTTGCTCCCATTGAGGAATATTGATCTAATTTCACTCTCTCACATGAAGTGCTTTGCTGGTCAAGAGCACAGTCTCTCCAGTCAGTGCCTGCTATGGATAGGGTTTCTTGCTTAGTGTGAAAGGTGGATTGTGACCCACCCTGGCAGTGTACAGTGAACTTCACTGTTTGGTGTTTGCTTTGACTTTTGCCAATTTTCTCTTGCCCAGGTGAAAGAAAACCGAATGAGGCATCAGAAGGCTTTAGAGCTTCAGAGACAAGAAGAGTCCCTGAAGAAAGCAATTTTGTGTGAGGCCAGGCTCCAAGCACAGGAGGAAGACAGAAGGAAGGCCCTGCAGGCTAAGAAGGAGGAGGAGGAGATCCAGAGGGAAATAGTGAAGCTGAGAAAGGAAATGGCTGAGAAGAAGCACACCGTGGCAAAAGTTTGGAGAATGTAAGGAAGGGAGTGGGGGATGTGGAGAGATGAAAACTACTCATAAGGTCCTTTTGTTAAATATGAGTGGTGGTGATCCCTAACAAAACAGCTGTTACTGACTTTGAACTCTCTGAAAACCTTTTAAGTCCTCTGTTAACCAACATCAGTGGCAGAGTTTTTCATGAGTGGGAAGGTGGGCTAAGGATAGTGTTATCCTCCCCTCAGCCATTACAATATGTACACTGAATCACAAAGTAGCAGTGTGTTTGCACCACTGTGCATTCACTCCATCAACTCTGTGGCTACATACAGCCTTGTTAGCATCTAATGGCACATGAAAGCCAGTACACAGAAAAAAATAAAAGAAAAAAAGTCTGTTTTGAAAGTCTAGCACTTGCAATACCTTCCCTACTATGAGAGAATAAAGAGCATTCTTGGCTGAGAATTCTACAGAGACATCATTTTTTTCTTCTGCTGAGCTTGGATTGTCACAGAGATGTCACTCTTAGGGATGCCATTTATTTATTTAGGCAGCCCTGAGATCCTAAATCTTCTTATACAAGTGCTTTAATGAAATATTTACTGAAATAATTTACTATTTTATTCTGCCTTCTGTTTCGGAAGTGCACTGGACTGTTTAATCTCTGGGACACCAAACCATTACAGAGGTGATTTTTAAGAAGGCCGAGTTAAAATAATCAGCAAATTTCTAAGCTGTAGAGGTAGTTCTCTTACAATTGGCCAAAAAGAGAAGGTATTAGATAGTATGCCATGATATTAGATCTGTGTGTTTGTTCACTTTGCAGGGAGGGGAGGAGACAAGAAAAAACTCAGAACCTGTCAATGCAGGAGGTGTCTGCTGTGTCACCACCCCTGGTCCTGAAGAGAGAAGAGCAAGGAGAGGAGAAACAGAGAAAGGCTCAGGAGTTGCTGCGCAGGATTCATACCAGTAAGCAGAGAGTGAGCATCACCTTTCTTTATCTG
Source organism: Irena cyanogastra (assembly GCA_013397155.1). Lineage (NCBI taxonomy): Eukaryota > Metazoa > Chordata > Aves > Passeriformes > Irenidae > Irena > Irena cyanogastra. Next base: position 464,859 of record VWZV01000703.1, read on the forward strand.
AGACGCTGAGCTACCTTCCCTTGGCTACCATGTGCACAGGGCCAAAAGTGTCTTGTAAGACATGGAGCAAGAAATCCTGAGGTGCCAACCCCACTGGGCATGTGCCTCAAGTGTATTCAGTGGGACATTTCACTTAGAATTGTGGAAAAGGCATGGCTCTCAAGACAGATGAGACCATAAAGGCTTCTGCAATCAAGAAATAAGATGTACAGAGGAGGTAGTGGAGTGAGATTTATTTTCCCTCAAGGAAGGAAATTAAAGGGGAAAGTGGCAGAAAAGAGGCCTGAGAAGCCCTTATTGCATGCATGGGAAGGCATTTTAAAGATTGTCTTGCACACTCTAGTTCAGGAACAGGGAGAGGAAAGCTAAATGCTGCAGCCTGGGATGAATTTTGAGCAGTGGCTCTGAAAGTTGATGCATGCCAGCACATCCATAGTGATGGGTTCCTCAAGGATCCCCTTCCACTGAGTGCAGTAGGATGTTCTGTGCAACAGCTCTTTTAATGCGAACAAACTTAAATAATTCCTAGTAGGAATTCACCTTCATTATTCTAGTGCCACGGTCAGCTCTGGGTTAAATGTGTATCAAATATTCGCAACTAAAGAGTGATCTTTTAGTACCGAATTATTTTATATTATCTCAGCAGTCTCAGCAAAGGAAATTTATTTCCTGAATGCAGGTATGAATGGCATTCATCACATAATGTTTTTAATAATAGAGGAGTCATTATCATTGATGTCTATATATCTGTGTCTAGATTTTTTTCAGTAGAAAGATCCTGTAGATTTTATGGTGATTCTCCTCACAGCTCAATCCATCTGCCCATCTGCTGGATTTGGGCTTGGCTGCTGTTTAGTAGTATACAGCCTCTCTCCAGCACAGTCTAAGCTGTGAAGATAAGCCTGAATGAAACCACAGAACAATTCAGGACTTGCATAATGTAAGAAGACACAGCTTGGCTGAGCTAAGCAATAGTGACATTTTGATTACATTCCTAAAGCAGAAAGAAACAGCTAATGCATTGACTTTTTGTAAGTATCCATTTGAAGATTTCAGCAAGAGAGGAATGCAATTAACACAAGGCATTATGACAAAAGGGGAACAGCAGAGTCCTGTAAGTTGACCCACTTGGAGGATCAAAATGAACAGTGTCTGCAGTGACAGGGCTAGAATTATGGGGTAGATTAGATAGCAAATTGCTGCTCTGTACAATGTAAATTACTCCCAAAGGCAGCGGGTCTAATTACACAATAGGGGAAAGGTTTGGCTTCCTGCTGGAACAAGGATGAGCTGGGGCCATGTCATAAATTCACTCTGGGAAGTATCTTGATTTTTGTCTAAGTTAATTTTTTTTTTAAGCAGCACTTATTCACAGATGTGTTCTTACCTGTAGCATCTTAGACATTTTCTAGATTTGAAAGTATTTTCCCTGTCTCTAGAAATTGTGTGTTCCTCACCCATTTCATTCCTTTATACTTGGTGAACTAAGTGCATTTCACTCCAAAGCATAGAGCCTCTTGATATGATGTCTCTTTCTAAACCCTTTCTGCTTTTTGTAGAGGACCTATACATGCTCTGCAATACTTGTTTTTTAATCCTCAAGATAATTGTTGAAAATGAGGATTCTAAAAATAATCTCAAGAAGGAAAGCCAGAATAGGCAAGATCAGAATTTGTGACAGGCTGTATCTTGCTCATTGTTTTTTTGAAACTCTCCCATGCAGTGCTTGCAGCGACATTTCTCTGCTTGGCTGAAAGTCATTCTGGAGCACAGAATTAAAATGGGAAAAGCCAGAGCCCTTGCTGACTGGAGATGCCAACTGAAGGCCCTGCGAGCTTGGAGAAACTATACTTGGGCCCAGAAAGTAGAGCAGGAGACAGAGCAATTGGAAGTTCATCTCCAAGATCAAAACAGGTAGTGACCCTTTACTGTGGAATTCCTCCTACTGCAGCTGTACTTGAGCAGAGCAGTGATCAGGGACTGTAAAAGGAGCTTGTCAGTTAGCCAGCAGCAGGGAAACAGCAACTTTTTGAGAAAATGGCTACACTGCCTGCAGTATGCCAGAGGCATTGTGGCACAGATGAAAAGGAGAACAGATGTAAACAAGAGCTTTAGCACTTTCCAACAAGCCTATGTCTCAGTCTCTGTAGGTATCTTTCCTAGAAAACTCACCCTGGCTCACTCTGGACTCCAGAGAATATGAGTTGCCAAATTTATTCCTGATTAATATATTTGCTGTTTCAGTAGATGTATAGCAGAGATCATTTTGGCCAGTGCCTTTCATTAAGGAGGCTGTTGGATGAATTCCCTATCATCCAGAGAAAATACTTCCCTTTGCAGGTGTCTGGCAGGCTGCAGTGGTGAGGCACTGTCACTTCCTCATGTGCAGCTGGCCAGGGAACATGATACCTCTTCTGCAGCTATCCTGCATCCCAGAGATGCCACAGGAAATTGCAAAGTGTGAACTAGTGAAACTTAATTCAGAATAGCAGGCATCCCTTCTGCCCTCCCACTCCTCCTTGGAGGAACTCTGTAAAACTTCAGAGGGCCTTCAGAGTTAAGCAGCAAAAAGACTCAGGAAATGATGTGGCTTCATGCCTGGGCAGAAGCCTCACTTCTGCCATAATACAAATGCTTTTTCATTCAGGAAAACCCAACTGGCTGTGGAGCACAACCAGCGACGCCTCCTGCGCTGCTGCTTTCTGGCCTGGCAGTGCTGGAGCAGAGCAGAGATGGAAAAGCGAGAGCTGCAGATGAAGCGGGAGCAGACAAAGAGAAAGATGCAACAGCTGCTGGAGGCTGTATCACTGAGGAAAGGTGGGGACAGGCCACTGGAGGTTAACAAGCTTGAGACAGCAGAAGTAAACTATCATCAAGATTTACAGCAAGACAAGGTAAATCCTTCTGATGTAGTTTTGCCTATTGGCATAGCAGTACTCTTCGAAAGTACTTACTTTATGCAGTCTGAATAGAGTACATTGTCCCAGAGGAAAGCTTCTTTCCCAGGATGACTCCCAAATACCTGCCTGCAGCTGTTCAGGAGAGAAGTCTAAAAATCAGAGGCAAATGTGAAGGACGATGGATGAGTTTTAAAAATAATCTCTAGTGCTGCCAAAGAACAACCCTCATGTACTCTGAGTCGCGATGAGCATGCCACCCCCAGATCACTTTTACTGAGAGATTAGTTACATCTTTGATGCCAGCTTAGACTTAAAAAGAATAACTTGACTGCATGACGAGAGGTATTTTTCATGCCAGTGCAGCTTTTCTGCTTTTAACTATGGGGAAAAAAAAAGGTTGTCACTGGCTGTTTCAGGATAATGCACATCACAGGGAGGTAAGAGAGGAGAGCAAGATGTTGCTTCCTTAAATTGACATTTGTCAGGTTGGATCCCCACCTTCTCTTCTGTCTATAAAACCTGTATCACATCCGTGCTCTAATGTCAGTATTAGAGCTTGCACACACATATTACAGGTCAAGCTTTCTGTTTGCTTAAGTGTAAGCAAAAGATTATTTCTTTCAGTGCTTGTACTATCCTAGTAGGCCTGTATTTTTCTTCTGTGGCACTGGTAAAATTTGTGCTCAAGGAATGGGACTGAATTTAGGGTTTGACCTAGGAGTCAGAAAGCAGACCTTATAGCTGATGCCTCTTCAGAGAATGACCATGTGTCAGAAAGGTGCAGCCTCATTGCCCATTGTATACCTGTTTTGTGGTAGCATTTATCAAAGGTGAAAAAGAGGCATGAGGAAGCAGCACCTTGTAGACTTCTCTTCCATTTAAAAGGGGACTGTTCAGTAGATCAGCTGTGTAGATCACTTCAACAACTGTTTTTAATTTAATTCTCCATCTGAGCACTGAGCAGGGACAGCACAGTCCAAAAGGGAGTGTGCTAATCCCTGAGCAATGAGCTGTCCTAAGATGTGCTCCCTAACAAAATAGTCAGGATGTATTCCTGCCAAAGTTCTTGCCTAGTCAGGATTTCTTCCTCCTGGTGAAATGGCACTCAGCTCCTTAAAAGCTCTTTTCCGCAGCCTCCACTTTGTGCATAATGGGGCCCCTCCGGCCTGACTGGATAAGGATTGCATAGCTGAGATTACCCTACTTCTCAGGCATCTCACTAGATTTGCATTTAAAAAAACACTATGCAGGAAGTGCAGAAGAGTGTTTGGTTTTAATCACTGCCAAATTTTCCTCATTTCTTTTTCTTTTTCCCCTAGACAACTGAAACTTGCCTCATACAGAAAGAGTCTGATCAGACCAGAGACCAGTCTTGTTGGGATATTGTTCACACATCTCATTTCTGCAGAAACCCCAAATTTGCCTGGGAGATTACCATTAAACATGCATCTCTGAGTGCTCAGGACCAGGCTATGTACAGGAATCAAATAGCCACAGTCTTCCAGCAGTTTCAGGCGCCCAGTCCAAAGACGTCTCTTGCTTATGGCAGTCGTTTTGAGCACCGTCACATCTTTCAGCAACGTGTGATTGAGGAGCAGAGACAGCAGCTTCAGAAACAGCAAGAGCTGATCCTCAAACTGCAGGAAAGTCAGAAGCTGAGCAGAGATAAAGAAGAGGCAGCACAAGCTATGGCTGTAACCCAGATGTTTAACAACTCTGTTTCTCAAACCAGGGAGGAAAAAGAATCCAGATGCAAGAATACAACCTCTTTGAGGTATATGCCCTCCATAAAGCAGGGTCAGTTAGTCATTGTGTCTCATTCCCACCCAAGTTGAGCCAGAATTTGCCAGGCACATTTTAGTCATGCTAGTGCTATCTGCTGTTCCTCTCAGCTGTGACTTAGCCTCAAAGGAAGTATCAGACTGGCTGCAGTTCTCTCTCCTTCTCCCTCCTTGCATCTGGCTCAACATCAGGTAATCCATGCAGGATCCACTTAGAAACAGCAACACCAGTGTCACCCATAGTAGCAGCAGGGATCTGTTTAGTTATGAAAAAAAAAGCATCATCCATCCGTATTTCAGACCATGCAGGAGCCCTGGAGCTCAGTTCCTTTGCAAGGGTGCATTATCAGTCCCATTTCAAGCAGAAGAAAGGTGTATCAGGGATAATGCAGCACAATGAAGAACAGAAACTACAAGGGCCATAGGTGGTAGGCGTGAGACATAGCTTGGCCACATTCACTGAAGAATTTCCTTACTCTTTTCATTCATAGCCCACCTGATTCTCATGGGCCAGAAAACACAAGGGCAGCAATGCAAGGCAGGAGGCCTTCCAGCCGGCTGACCTCACCTCATCCCATACTGAAAGGTACTGTTCTAGATAGCAAGCACCATTCCAGACCACTCTTCTCAACAGCTTGTATGGAAATCTCTTTGTCTCAACTTTGCTGGTTGATGATACTGTGCTAGTAAAATTCTGCACTTTCTTTCCCAGTCTGATGAGTGCTGTGAGAGGAGAGAGTGAGCTGTTTTCCTGTCCGAGTCTGGAATCTGTAAAACCTGGGACACTGCAAACCCCTCATGTCCACACTTAGTACACTGTAGTGGCAGTTGTTGCTACACCTGTGGTTGTCTCTGCTATGACAAGACTCAGAGAAGCTGTACAGGGTTTTTTGCCATCAGTCTCATTCCCTTTGTTATGCATCCAAGTAACACTTAAACTAGCCAGTCATTTTCCTCCAGCTTTGACAGAGGTGTTGAGATTTCAGAGGGAATTAAGTGCCAAGGTTTTGTGAGACAACAATAGCCAGGCTGGGGAAGGAACTCCAGACTCCTGCCTTTTGTAGGATATCTCCCCTTCTCTGGCCACACTGACACACAATAAACATGCAACACAGCCTTCTCATCAGTAAACTAGAATCAGGGTTCTGTTACATCCCTAGGTCAAGTTCTTCTGTATCAATGCAGGATAGTGACAGTCTGCATGAAAGGTTGTCTGGAATATAATCATTGTGATGGTTCAGTAGTTTTGGGACAAGCAAACCTTTTTGGCCATGACGGCTGGGCATTAATAGGTGTCTTTCACTACCTGTGTTCAGTTCCAATGCTACCTAGTCCAAGCCATTGTTCACCTGATTTGCCTGAACTCTGTACGCTTTAGAGAGAGCAAAAATATTTTTCAGATCATTCAAGTAGTTGTGTTTAAAGATCCCAAAAAAATTCAGTGAAGAAGTTATCACTGAATGGTTTTCCCTTGGCAGAGAATCCTGGACAGCTGAGAGGAGAAAAGAATCTGAGAAAACATACTGTGGTCAAAGCACTTCAATGCCTCCCAGTTACTGATTGCTCCAGACTGTGCTTTGTTTGCAACTGCAGAGGAAGCAAGTACAGGTTCCCAACTCCTCTGCAGGTTCTGTGTGTAACACCTTTGCTAATGGCCAGCAAGATCACTCCATTGCAGTTTATCTTCCAAAAGAAGCACTAAGCAGTAGTTTTCTTACTAGTGGGACCAAGTACCTGTATGTCCCTGTGACAGTGATGCTGTCACAAAATTGCTTTTAAATAAGAGACCTCTGAGCAATTGCTGCTAAATCCTATGCCCTGAGCCTCAGCCCTCCATCAGGCAAGGCAGGGAGGGACAAACCCTCTGAACACAGGTTCTTTCATAACTGAGCCTCATGATTGTGACTGTCAACCAAGGAGGGTGGAGAAAACATGGTCCTGAGTCATCTCACAGACATTTATAGGTTCCTTGCTCATGACACTGCTGGCTGCAAGGGCAGCAGGAAGCAAGTCCCTTTGCTGGCATTGCCAGGGCAGTGGGGGCCAGGCTTAGTGATGCATCCTTGTTCACCAAACTTCTGCCATTACACCATAGCTCATTTCCACTAAGTCTTAAGTCCTTTGTTTCTGTAGGGATGGAGGAGAGAGCAATTCAGCGGGCAGAACAGAAGAAGAAAATAGAAGAAGCCAAACAACGAAAAGCAGAAGAAAAATTGGTAAGGGAAACAGAAAATGAAATAAAGTCTTTCATATCATTCCAGTTGCAAGAAATGCTGATTTAAACCCAGAGTCGGGGACTGAGAGAAGGCTCTTTATTCAAAGCAGGAGTTTTATGACTTGTGAGAAAGCAAATGTCCTTCACACATGAAAAGAAGTAGTTATTGCTGGTTTTGCAGCACCAGCCCTCCTGTATCATAGGCAGAGACTTCATCTTGAAGTTGCAGTTCTAGAAGCAGCCTCCCTTACCTCCTCTCCAACACTTTTTTCTCACCTACCCCATGACTGTAGCTTGTCTTTGCTGAGAATGGTAAGGGGGGAAGTGCACACAGAGATCCACTTGATGGGACCTGGCAGTGGTGGGGTTCCCCTCCCTGCCTTTCCTCTCTGGTCATATGCAGCTTGAGAACATACAGTCTCACCTAGTAAAAACCTGCATCGTTCTAGCAAATCTCTGCTGAAGATGAAAGATACTGACAATGTTTGTGTAGTAAATACACAATTTCTGTATTGCATATCCTTCTTCAAGTCAGGGTATTAAACTGTTACTGAAAATATTACTAGTAAATTGCATTAGGATTAGAAAGTGTGATCTTCAGCGTCTGGGGAAATAAATGTTTGGGTACCTGTAATGCTGCTTTGCATGTGGACATGAAACTTGAGAGCAGAGCCTAGGGATTCAGAACTGACTTCAGTAATCAAGTTCTTAATAAATTACTTGGTGTATGGTTTACATTTTTTTAGAGGAAGAATGGACAAATACTATAACTTAAGGCAAAGAAAGATATACATGTACATACATAGAAAAATAGATAGATATAGATATGTATATAGGCAGTGAAAAGGACAGTCCCTCCTCCCTGTCCCTTCCACAGTTCACACTTGAGCACAGATCATGTCTAATATGTGAAACTTCACCTGCTGAAATTTCAGGCGATGGTCAGTATTAGAGGAATACTAGGAAAGTTTAAAGACCTGTGTTCATGGAAAAGGTCACATGAAACAAATTGAATTCCACCTTTCTCCATTTCAAGGCCCAGCTGAAGGCTGAAGAGGAAGCACGACAGAAGAAGGAAGCTGAGGAAAAGGAAGCACAGCGGGAAAAACGCCGAGAGGAGAGAAGGCAGCAGAAGCTGGTGACCAAATGCCTCATCTGTTTCTTCCCCTTTAGCAGGGATAGGGAAAAAGATCCATTACCCACTGGTACTCAGTCAGCAGCCAAAGTAATGTGAACTGAAGGTCTTCATTGGTAGAGCAGAGTTCCACAGCACAGCACCCACAATACAGACTCACAATCTGCCCCCTTTCTGGCAGTGTGAGGGGAAGCGCTGTGTCCCAAACGTGCTATGAAGTACATGCTGTCTGTCTCCTCAGCAGGACTAGAGGTCCCAGCTGCTGGACATTCTCTGCTAAAATACAGCCACATAAGCCCCTCATAGTGGCAGAGTGTTCATTCTATTCTCAGATTCCTTCCACTCTTGCCACCCTTCCAATGTACACAGTGATACCAGTCACAGACACATGATTCAGAAGTAAACAAGCCTGACAGTTACATCAAGGGCACCTTTTCCTCTTGGAGGTAACCTAGGAATAGCTGCACTTCATTATTGTTACTTGGAAATGAGTTGTCCTAATAACCCAAATAGGGTTATAGCATATTTGAAATCCTACAGGAATTCAACCTACAACTACTGTTCTACTTGGATTGTTTTAGAACGTTTGACCTTCATTCTTGAGTATCAGTCAAAAGTGGTGTTATACAGTTATGAAATACCCACATCCCTCCCCTGCTGTTCAGACTAGATTAAGTGGTAGGGTCCATGCATAAACTCAGAATCATTTTTGGACATGTTTTGGACATTAAAGAAGGTTCCTGCTACATCAGCACTTGTAGTAGCCACAGGTGACTTGTCTGTTACAGTAACTCCAAACTGCAGTGCTAATACACAGCCCAAGGGAGTGTCCTGGAATACCATCATCTCCCAGGAGAAGACAGTTTGCTTTAGGACACAAGTTCTACTGCATGGGGTCATGTCTGTTCTGCAGTGCTAAAGATCATGCAGCTCCCTATTTCCTGTCAGATCAGAACCTCCAGGACCAATATGATAATCTCTTGCCATTGCTTAAAATCTCCTTCATCCTAAGGGAATTAAAACTACTGCTTTTTGTATTGCAGAAGGAACTGGAAAAGCAGAGGAGGCTGGAGAAAGAGAAGCAGCTCCAGAAAAAGGCTAGAGATCACTATGAGAAGGTCCTTCTCAGAAAGCTGGGAATAGTGCCATGGAAAAGGCTGAGGGAGCAAGCCAAGGAAAACCTAGCGGTAAGTGCTGAGGGTAAAGGAAATGACTGGTGCCATAGGAGGAAGGGAAAAAGTAGATGCAGCACTTAGCAGAAGCCTTAATAGGCTTTTAGGCCAGGTAGAGATGGAAAAAGCAAAACTCTCCCTGCATACCCTGCCTTATATTAGTTCTTTAAATCAGCCCATCTGACAATAATCATGAAAAGCCATTAAAAACCTGCAGGGATGGCATCCTCATTTATAGCTGATTAAACAGAAAAAAAAAAGAAAAAATTGAAGTTATATGACATGCGCCTGCCAGTTTTCTTACTCTACAGCAAAGCTGATCAGTGAGATACCACCAAGCAACTTTAGCTGCAGGAGTTAACCCCAGCCTGTCATCAGGGCTTTCTCTCTATGAAGTTGTTGGTACAGAGTTGGCCACTGCTAGTGGCAGGACACTGCAGGTGATAATCCAACAATCTGTTCTATCCTGGCCCTATCCTCAGTGCAGAACAGCAAGTGGCAGTTTCTGAGACCTCGATGCAGGAGTATTGCTAAAGAAACATTTCCGCACATGACTGAGTTAGCATTCCTTATCAGGGAGAGACTGATAACACTCAGCTGTATCCTGAAGATCCAGCCAGAGCCCAGGGCTAAGTTGGAAGGTTTCCGTTTAAGTCACTGGAACTGGAGCTACTCACAGTACTTCACCAAATGCAAACAGCCCTCCAGCTGGGAAGAAGTAGATGGATACAAGCTGTTCCATATGTCCACCCCGCTGGTCAGCATTATGGACAGGCTTGGACTAAGCTGTTACAGGCCATGCTTCTGCCCCATGCACAATCAGTTAAACTGAGCATCTCATTCAAAAGGCTATTCTCTAGAAGTGATGCAGCAGTAGCCTGGTAAAGAGACTGGTCTTGTTCCTTATGCTGACCCCTCTCTGTGGGATCCTATAAATTATTCCAGCTGTCAGAAATCTGGATTTGGGTGGCCCCAAAAAGCTGAGATGATTTTCTAGTGTACCCAGTTTTCTGTGGCCTTATACTTAGGTAGTCACCAGTTCAGGTAACCAGCTGCTGTCTGCTGTATTCACTCAGGTGGCACAAAGGCACCACAGCTTGGGCCTACAGAGGAAATGCCTGATGATTTGGCTGCAGGACACCCAGCAGAGTCTCAGGGAGAAGATATCTCGAGCTGAGGACTTCTATTCCCATATGTTACTGAGATGGGGCTTCAGGAACTGGCTAAAGGTTGGCCTGCACCACTGTGGAGAAATAATACCAAGAGAGCTGGCTGCTGCCACACTTTCCCGTAACCACAATGCCAATTCACTCACCTGTAGCACAGCCTTTGCCAAGTTATGCTATCTCCCCATTCCAACAACATTACTCCCTTTTTCAGAGACCTTCTCTCAGTTTCTCACTCTCCAACACTCTCTTCCACACGGAATTTTCTCTTACACACTGCTCCTCCACTGTTTACAGTCTCACTCTGCTCCCTGCTGATTTTCCTTCACTCCTGTGCCCACCACCCTTCACTGCCAGTCTCAGCACTGTTTTATTAATTGGGCCAGAGGTTGGGAGAGAAAAGAAGGAAAAAAAAGCCATTCTCACTTGTTTCTTTGTCCTCCTCCCCAGTACAAGGATTACCTCTCTACTCAGGAGGAGAGAGCAAGTACCTTCCACACAGTCTGCCTCATGAGGAAGTGCTTCTGGGCATGGTTTGATCATATCATGGAGGAAAAAAGGGCCTTATGGGAGAGGCTGAAGATTGCTACTGAACACAGTAACAAGTGAGTGTATGCTCTTACTAGCAGTTCTTTTTACTTTAGTTTAATACCCCCTGTAGATTATTTTAGGGGCTACTTTTGACAGGTCAGCTGCTCCTCAGGAACACATGGAACAGGTTCTATACTGCTGGTGTTTTCATCTGTGATAAGCATAGACAGCATCAGCAGAGGTTTATGCTAAGTTTCCATGCAGCCTGGAAAAGAAAGTGTAATGGCACCCTTCACAGGACTTCTAAATCTGAAAAAAGAGAACACAGTGAAAGCCTAAGTAAGGATAAGAAGCTGAAATTTTCTAAGCTGATTAGCAGCTCTGGCCATGCAGCTTCTGCTAAAAGCTGCCTTAGGAAAATCTTTAAGTACAATTACAGCAAGCCAAAAGATTGTGTAGGAATTACACAGTACTTTTTTGTCCACAGCAGATAATTTAGTTCACAAATCCAAAGTTGATCAACTTGAAATCCTGCTTAAGGAGTCTTTACATTTATGCCATCACCAGCCTGACTTGGCAGCAAAAACTAGAGCAGTCAGTTTTACCAATCATGACTGGAGCTGGACACACCCAGTCCACTCCTTGTCCCATAAAATGCATTCTAGCAGGAAGAAAAAGCTATTGTCAAAGTTCAGCAGAAAACAGAAGTCTGTTCACCTGCCTCATCATGGAAGCAGAGTAGCTGCATGCAGTCATGAATAGACTGTACCTGTGCACAGCCCCAACAGGATCTGTAGCACCTCAGAGGAAGAATGAAATTTAATTCACTTCTTATATGGTAGAGCAAACCTGTTCTAGCTTGAATTTCTAGGTCTGAATAGTGCACAATTTAACATTAACAAGCCAGCAAACTGGAGGAACCAGGGGAAAGTCAGACCCAGGAAGAGACTGGATTCATTCTATACACAACCTCCTATCAGGAGCATAATCACCTGACATTCTTTATCTCTTTCTCAACTTGCAAAAGGCAGTTCAGACCTTGCCATAACAAAGTCTTTTTTAGACAGGACTATGGTTCCCTATTGCTTGTATAGGAACCCAGGGCAAGGGCACCTTTGATGGGGTGATTAAAATTAAGAATTGGAGCCCAGCTGCCTGCACTCCCAAGGGTTGGTTTGGATCAAGTGAGCCTGCATTTTTCCTAAAGAAACTTCTTTCAAAGGCCCTGTTTATTCTTTAGAAAACCTCTTTCACCTTTAGAGTGCTAAGCAAACACCAGCTAATGAATCCTGTCAGAGAGAAGAGCAAAATTCTTGGTGGAGAGGAATAGAAAGGGGCAATATGTTATTTTTCCCCAGCATGATTGACATATCAGTGAAATGGTCTGCACGTAGATGCTTAATGTGACAGCCCTGACTAACAGCAGAAAGGACAACTTCTCAAGATCTGAATTCCCCCTTCAAACAGAAGTTCTTTTGATTGCCTGTTATGTCATGTACACATCTGCATGTTGTCACTTTGTTGCTTGTGTCCCTGATTTCTTTCAGGAGACTTACACTGAATGTGCTCAAGGCATGGAGGGAGTACCCATTACTGATGAAAAAGGAAAGGGAAAGAGAAGAAAGAAGAAACCAGCTACGCAGGAGAGTAGCTGAAATTCTCCCCAACTTCATGACAGAAGAGTGTCATATGAGATGGGAAGGAGACAACAAGACCAGTTCAGTTCAGTGCTATCTCCCTGCTGACTAAAGTAAGTCCAGGGGGAAAGCTTACGAAGTGCAGAGGGTCTTAGAGCCAAAGGGAGCTCCCTGTGGTCACTGTTGTGGTAAACAAAGCATAGACGGAAGCTTATCTGACAGTTTCACATTGCACTTTGTGGACTTATTCCCCTCAAGCTTCTGTAGGGGTGTCTTGGCTGGTGGCTATAAAGCCCAGATAACCAAAGCCTAGCATAGGGTGTGTTTGAGGCCAAGGCCATTTCCACATGTAGAGCTGCAGCAATGACATGAATCCTCCTCCATCCAAGGAAACACAGAACTGAACTGCAACTCTTTTTACCTAAGCAGTAACCTGGTGCTTTTTTGTTGGCAGTACTCTCTAGGGTGACAGTGTAGTGTCCAGAGGGCAGACAGACCTGTCAGCTGACCCCCTAACCACTGCTGTGAGCTTGGCCACCTGGAGCACAGTTTCTAGCTAACTGTGCCAGGAAAGTTTGGATGGGAAGAGGAAAAGGAAAAGCCGTTTATGCAAACCATATCTGCTAACAATCCAGACCACATCATTGCATACGGAAGGTCTAAAACCTGGGTTCTTTTGCAAGGGGCTGCCTAGTTTGCAGCCAGTTCACAAGCACAGTGCTTTCACTTTGGTACCAAGCAGTGATTCCCAAGTTTATGAGCCTCAATTGTCATTTAAACACTTCACAAGCTGTTTAATATTTCAGGGTGTATTGTGCAAGTCCGTCTGGGCTGGTTCACTTGATCCAGTATTTCAAAGAAAAAGGGACAAAACTCCAAGAAAAAGGCAGATTGTAGCTTTTACAGAAGGTAAAGCTGACATGATTAAAATGAAAGTTTCATACGACTGTTTAACCTTTACCTGCAGCGTAATGCAGACAGGGTAATGCTGTTCAGGTACACTATATCTTAGCAACAACATAAGGCAGGAAGCTGGAATCACTTCTCTCTCACAGCAAGACAGGCAAAGCTCTCCAAAAGCATTTGGCAGTACAGGAAGTACTTGAGTAACACCAGAAAGACAACAGTTTACTGTTACCTTATAACAGATCATTTATATGCACTGAAAGTTTCCAATAAACCCAAATCTGAAACAAATACAACTCAGCCATTGGTGCAGATTGTGTCAAGCCAACTGAATGGCACTGGACAGAAGGCCAGAGCCAGGGACCTAGACCAGCATTAATTGCTGCAGACAAAGTGGCATAGGACAGGGTGGGTGCCCAAGCACAGCAGCATACTCCAGAGCTTTAGCATCAGGAATTTGTCCATGTGGACACAGGGATGTGGCCAGGAAAAGGACCCTGCCCACAAAAGCAGGCTGTCAGTGCAGGTCTGAAGACGGCTGTCACTCCCAGGTACCTCCTACAGCCATCCTCTGCAACACCCGAGCATTCCCCATCTCCCAAAGGCACAGCGCAGACCTGACCAGGAGCAGGTCAGACAAGTGCGTTCTCCAAGCACAGGGAGCTGAAGGTGCCTGCGTGGAGTGTGGGCGAGCTCAGACCATCTGGCTGCATTAAGAGGCAGATTGTGAGAGGAAGCACAAGCTGGGAAAGGCTGGGTAACATGTTGTGGGGAAGAGCAGGGAGTGTTTTTTGCAGAGGACTGAGCCAAACATGCAAGGAGGAGCAGAGCTGGGGCTGAGATCCCAAAGTAATGCCCCAGTGCAGCCAGCAGCCACACTTGGTGCTAACAGCAATCCACTTGCTCTTCAGACATTCTTCCCCATGTCTCTGCCATGCAGTGCCCAATGAGCTCCTGGAACTCCTGAACCAGCCCTTATACTCCCATTTTTCTGCTGGAATTTTCCTCACTACTGGGGCTTGACAATGAACACAGCAAGGAAGGCCTCTGGCCTAACCCTCCACCTAGATTTACAGTGTAAGAACAATAGTGACCTGGAGGACAAAAGGGGAGGGAGAAAAGGCATCTCCATCTGGAGAGAAGGCAGCATTCCAGCCAGCCAGAGACAGGACATGCTGCAGCTGTAATGGGAGGAATAGGAGTTTGTAGCAGTAGAGTGGATGTGCCCACATGCAGCCTGGAATTGACAAGCTGGGTATGTATTGAATTTACATCTTGCACAGCTAAAAAAGTGCCCCAAACCACTGGCTACTCAGGGTTGTATCCAGTTCACTAAACTGCAGATTCTTTTCCCAGCAATGCACATTTTGTCCTCAAAGCCTACAGCTCCCACTCATCTCAGTGCCCACTCACCATCCATGAAAATAATGCTGCTTATGTGGGGCTTCGTTGCCTCCAAAGAACTTGAAGTACAGTCAACACTTTGGAATCTGTCCTTCACTTCCAATACTCTCACCTTCCAGGGTTTCCTTCTATTCCTAGTAGCTTTGAAAGATTCTCCTGACAGGACACTCTTTGGTTGGACAGTTGCAGCAGCAAGAAGCCAAAAGAAGATCCAGGACCTATGCTTTGACAGCCCTGGCCTACTGGCAGTGCAAGCATGGAGCTGAAGCCTCAGCTAGATCCAGCTGAGGGATAGGGAAGATGTTCAGGGATCAAGCAAATTCATACTGAACGTGGCCTAGATCAAACAGGAGATGAGAAGCCCCTTGACTTCCCTATTGATCCACACCTGTCTGAAACAACTCATACCTCCTTGGCAGAAGCAGGGCCATGCCAGATGATGCACAGGATACCCCTAAAATCCCTGGCACAATGTTGGTGTTTTGCAAATTGAGGCTTCCACAGGAGGGTGACGTGAGAGAGGTTGTCAGACCAGGGAAACAGCTTCAGCCTGCAGCTGTGCCAGAGCATTCCTCCAGCTCTAACACTTGGCTAGATGCAGATGTCAGTGCCTTAATGCTGGTCATCAGCCCACACTCACAGCTCAGGCATGCTCCTGCCTGTCAGCTCCTTGCTTTTCTTAGCAAGAGAGGGAGGTGGCTACACAGCCAGGCTTTCGTTCTTCTGCACAGTGGTGGGGGGAGGACTTTTACTGCAGTACAACAGCAAATACAGAACCTCAAAGTGATTGTGAACTCCCCATCCTCTACCAACACCCAAAAACCTTAACCACAGAAATACTACTATCTTCTCGTTAAATCTGTATACCAGTCACTTCCAAGTCCCCCAGGCCCTGCACAAACTGGATCTGAAAGAGTGCCTGAAATATTAAACAATTTCCTCTGCTCCCCCTAGGCAGGGAGGGACAATAGTTAGCCTGGGAGGGGGGTCCACGGACCACTGCAGTGTGATCGACAGCCCACATATTTGCAGACCTGTTATCCATTATGGGCACCTGACCCAGCAGTGCACCTTGGCCTTCCCAGCACAGGAGCTGCCACTCCAGGCATGGCCCTGCTCTGCAGGGCCAGCACAGCAAGCCATAAGATGGGAAAAAATAAAAGCTAGGGAGAGACAGAAGTTTCTTGTGTCCCCATCAACAGCACTGGAGTTAACAAAGCTAGTCATGCTTGGGTGTTCCAAGTCTGACAACCTTCTGCAAATACCAGCCTCATCCAAGTAAAACCCTTCTGGAAGGTCCTTGTTGTCAGCAGTGCAAAGTTACCTTCACACAAACAGCTGAACAGCACACAGAAGTACCACCCACACAAATCAAAAGAGGGCTCTGGAATAATCAAAGGCACCTGTGAGACTACTCATTAAAAGTTATCTTGACCTTCAGCAGCTGTCCCAAGATACCAACAGAATTAAAGGTTACATCTCTTCCCACTATCTACAAGGAGACTATCCATGTCATTTCCAAATATGGCTTAGAAAAGGGTTTAAAGCAAGAGATTGTTCCTTTTTGGGATTCTGGGTGTATTATGTGGACAGATGTCAGGGGGAAAGCAAGACACAGGACAAAAAGGCCAGGAACCTGCTCAGATACGGATAATGCATTGCTCATAGGATGAAAGACCCCCATTCAAATTGCTACCATGAGGGAATATCCCTAGTTTCTAGGATGCTGAGAAATGCCAGCAGGTCTCTCTCTCTACCACCAAACCCAAAGGTCAGCTTCTGCAGAACTGGAACAACATTTGTTTCCCAAGTTTTCCTTAGCATGTTGTTCCCTTATTCCCAAGTCCAGCTCATAGCTGAACAGCCATGAGATACTGGCAGCTTTTGATCATTCGGCTTGCCTGTGTGTGTTGGCATAAATCAACAGGCCACTCCACAGATTAATTCCATTCATTTATTTTGATTCATATGATACCCATTTTGAAACACTGAACACGATGCAAAATGGACACAAACATACACACATCAGTCTCTTCAAAAAAGCTCACAAATGTTTCACAAAATTTCTTCCTAAAGCTCAGGTTTAAAAAAAAAATTACTTTGCACTTTCTTCCAGAGCCCATCACTCTTCATATTATCAGTAGAGGAATCCCATAAAGACAAGATCTTGGGAGGCTGAATTCCCACATTTCAGAAAGAACCTCACCTGTCTGCAGACAGATCTTTGCTGCAGGAACATCCTGGTAGTGGCAAAAAAAATTCCTAGGTAACTAGAATTTTTCAGTGAAAGGAATACAGGAAAACACATCCATAATCACACACGCTTCCTGCCCTAATGAGGCAATATACATTCATATAGGAGGAAAAAACCAAGCACATTATTAAGACATTAGGCAGTGAGGCAATATCCATTTTATCTTCAGAAGAAATTTTACAGCAAATGGTTTCATTAAGACACTTGAAAGCAACCTACTTTGAAGGGAAAAAAAAGCACCATCATAGCATGAAGACTGAAATGTGATTAGGAGTCACAAGCAGCACCAGCTCAAGCTCACCAGTGACTTTTGTCATTTGAGGACAAGTTAAATGGAGAAATAGTTGATGTGGGGACCTGTGACTTGCCTACAAAAAAGCACAATGCAGGAAGACACAGTTAAAGAGTGCCAAGCCACCACTTACAGGGTGTATCCAATGGTGCACTGTTCCTACTACAGACACCAAACAGTGGGGTGATGGCATTTGGGACACGGAGGGCGTAACACTACAACACCAGCAACACCAGAACCCTGGCCCCCTAAGAGCTGCCTGGTCTGCAGAAGTCCACACTATTTGTGAAACAACAAATGCCTCTTAAAAGGTCATGGGTAAAGCAAAATAACTTCCAAAGTCTGGGTGGAAAAACATCAAGGCTGGCTATTACCAAAATTCTTCCCTGCGCTTGATCAGCTTTAGATCCTCTCTTTACACAGAGGGAAAACTTTCAAGAGCCAGCAGGGTACTGTCTTCTGCACTGCCAGGCATACAGCTTCACAGGTGAGACACTGGTCCTTGCCTGAAGGCCACACACAACCCACAAGTCCCCTGTCACATGCAGGCTGCTTCCAGTGCTCCAACCCCCAGGCAGCATGGATCTATGCAGCTACTAACACAGGGAGCCCAAGGACTGACTGTATGCCTAGGTTGTAACATTTTCCTACCAGCGTGGTCAGTACCAAGCTCAGCAGGAAATTACTTAGAAAAGAAACTCTTCCTGAGCACACCAGATCACAACAGTTTGCCCTTGCAGTAACTGGAAAGGAAGCATTACCCTCCAAGGGTTTCCTGCTAATTCTCAGGGTCGTTAAAAGGAGAGTTCTCAAGTATGTATCTGAAGGGATTGAAACTCTTCCACCCATTTAGATGCCTTTTAAATATCCTATTACTTTATGCTTCTCATCTCCCAACACATTTACAAAGTAAATCCTATCAGGAAGAAGAGGTAAACTAATGCCATGCCAACAGTCACCATTACTATGCAGATTACAGCCACCTGGACTTCCTATTCACTGAGGAACCAGCATTGCATTTTCCTCCTAGGAAAAAAAAAAACCATCCCAACCCCTTTAATGCCCTTAATGGTTTCAGTTCCTCCTGGAGCCAGTGCAAAAAATGAAATTTACTTTAGTACTTTACCCCCACTCTACTGGGGCATGTTTGACCAAGGTATGGAATGGTTACATTAGTCTCAGGTCCTTTGTTCCTAATCTGCACTCCAAATTCCACGCTGTCTGGGAGAACAGCCCAGAGAGACTCTCGGTGTAAGCAGTAGATGAAACCTCCCACTCACTAAGAGACAAGGGACAAGGCTACAGTGACAGGCTGCAAAGGTGCAACCAATCTCTGCCTGTGGGAGCAAGTGAGCACGACAGGGTTAGCACTGCCAGGGAAGTGCCCTGTCATCTGCTCTGCTTTCTCCCAGCCAGGAGTAGCAGGACTCTGAGAAATCACTTATGTCAAACCTGAAAAAGCTTCCAGAGCTTGTTCAGCCCGTGGGTGCATGATTGATTCCTGTGTATGCAGAACACAGGGACAGACAAATTGGCTGTCTCCACTGCAGGGGTTTGTTTAGCCAGGAGGTCCTTCTGCCTTAATCTTGCTCTGTGCTAGCAGGGTAAGATCTAAGAAGATCCTGCTAGCCCACAGCATCCTTATCTCCAGGGCTGCCAAGCTTGACATCATCTCAGCAGGCATCACAAAATACATACGTGCCATGGACACGTTTACGGACAACTGAAGGGGAAGTAACTTTGTCTCAATTTTAACTCCTAGGATCAGGCTTCAAGCTCCAAACAAAAGGTCATAAAGGAATACTTTGCGCAGTCCAGCTGGGTACTTTTTTATTCACATTAGGGTCAAGAAAGTGGTCAGAACCTTCTACTGTGCTTGGTTAGAGGTAGGAAGCAAAAGAGCTGTCCCTTTACCTCCTTTTAAAGAGCTGCTCACTGGATGAAAAGGGGCAAGAAGAAATTAGGAAAATTTAGTAACTGTACAGCCACATTCCAAATGAAGCCACTTGTCAATTATCTGCTGGTTATAAAATGTGCCACTTGAGGAAACCAAACAGTGCAAAGAGGGACATGGTCTTTACCTTAAACTGGGACATATTATGAGAAGCACTCACAAAAAATATGGCAGAGATCCCAAGGGACAGCCCCGACCCTGCTTTCTTTTGGCACCATGCACCCTCCATTCATTCTTCAAAGCTACTGCACAGCAGCACAGTCAATGTGCACCACTTGCCCAACATCCCCCAGCTGCCTGCCACAGCCGTGCACTCAGGGGCAGGCATGACCCACGCATGCTGCACACGTCTGAAAACACCATAGCCAGGACAAAGCTCTATCTCTGCTTTTGCACCTTAGGCTCAACCTGTAATTCTTATGCCATGGTCCCCAGATCTTCTAGACGGACCTTTCCTATTACTGCAGGGCCAACAGCATACATAAAGGGTTTAAAACAAAAAATACCACCCACAAAATCCAGAAACCACTGCCACAAAAACCTTGTTATTTTGGCTGAAGCTCAAGTCCAGGCCATAATACAGCTGCAGGCTGATGAGGAAAAAATGGCACTCTTGCAGAGCACATTTTAATAGGTTCATTTACCTGCCGGTACAGGTCATCTATTCCAAAAACAAACACCTCCAACACATCCATTACCTCTCCCTATGTACCTTAGGGTTGATCTGTTCCTTGGCTTCTTGGCTTGAGAAATCAGATCTAAAGTCAGGCAGCTCCACAGTAACCAAGCTGAGAGACAAGATCACTGTGTTAACAGCAACACAACCAAGATGCTACCTACCAAACATGCTGCTAGCAGAATTGCCTGCTCTCCCACAGACTTCCTTCTCCCATAGACAGATGATGAAGCTAATTTCCATAAAGCTACAGTAATACCAGACAGACAGCACTCTTGTTTTGCCCTCAGAGTTCACTGTCACGTGTTGCTTCAAAACTCCTTACTTGGTCTATTTACCTGCTGTCACACATCACAACCTATAATCATAGCAGAAACACTTTGAGGGAGAGGAACAAAGCCTTCAAACCAATACAGACCCAGCTTGCAGAAATGGGATCTCTTTTCACTCACTTAGACAGGGATTGAATAACAGCTTCAGGGGTCAAGAGGTGAAGGGATTTTACAAAGTCCTACAGGAATGTAGCTCACAAAGGCACTTAATAGAAGCATGTACACAGCTGGATGGAATCATGTAGTAAAAATAAATAAATAAATAAATGCACCATTGAGGAGAGCATTGCCCAGTGACTGCCTAGACAGTCTCTTTTAGCCAAAGAGCCTAGTTTCTGCAGGGGTCCATCTGTTACCTGTATCCAAAGTTCAGTCTTCTGACATCTCCAAAATGCCACATGTAGGTACGAACCCAGGGATTCCTTAACCTTTGCTGGAACCAGTACACTCTCTGAAGCGCAGCAGCAGATTCTTCCTGATGCCAGTATTCACATCTAAGGGAAACCCAAGTTCTCAAAACCTTGTGCTCTTCTTGCTGTTTCCCACAGTGGAAAAAAGGCAGCAGGCTCCTCCTCTCCCCACCTGCATGTATGGCTTACTGCTTTCTGCATCCTATTGCTGGCTGACAGCATGTGAAGAGCCATTCCACCGGGAGAAACATCTGCTGTTGTCAGTGAGGGGATAGCCCACATAATGACCATGAGGAAAGGTTGTGTGAGGAAGAAGTCCTGGTGGGAGGGGCTGCTCCCCTGCTAAACAAAGTCAGTGAGCCATGACACAACACCATCTGCAGAAAGAGGGGTGTCACACGATGTCCTCGGCAGAGCGCTGTGGAGGAGAAGACCCCAGGCTCAGGAAGTGGCCCCAGTTGCACAGTAGTCCCCTGTTATACTGGCCAGTGTCTATCACTAACCCGCCCAGCAGTCTGCGCCCAGTGTTGTCCCGCAGAGCCAGCCGAGCTTCCCTCTCAGTCACGT
This sequence comes from Irena cyanogastra, assembly GCA_013397155.1. NCBI lineage: Eukaryota > Metazoa > Chordata > Aves > Passeriformes > Irenidae > Irena > Irena cyanogastra. The sequence continues at coordinate 486,191 of VWZV01000703.1, forward strand.
TGTAGCTGATGTTCAACAGCTGGATAAGGAGGATGTATCCCATACCAGCTGTTACAATGGCACAGTACCATACACAGGTGAACGACAGAGCAGAGCTGGCAGCAGGGAAAAAGATGGGAAGGAAGCCATTTAGTACTGGAGCAGCTGCTTTACAGTGACTTTCCCTGGTAATCACTATCCTTTCAAATCCCTGTCTGCATCTGCCACAGTGATCTCACTTTGCTGCTTTCATCAGATAATCCTTAAAGGCTTTCTCAAAATTAAAGCTTCAGGGTTTACTTAATGAGAGCTTTTACTGCTACCAGAGCTACTCTTGCACGTTGCTGTCACCGAACACAGCTCTTTGGTCTTCCTGTTATAATGGTGCTCAGGCCTTATTTAAGGACCCCAGGATGCTCTCACTCTACAGGTCATGAGATGGAGTAAAGGAAGGAACAGTCACTTGAGTACTAGCAGTACTCTGCCCATCTGTGGTAGTGCTGGTCTCTGAACTTCTGTCCAACAGCTCCCACCACCTTCCCTGCCAGACAGAGCATGTTCTAGGCAGACAACTTGGAGGATAGTCACTAGATAAATAGTAAGGAATGAGAGGGAGAGACAGTATGTGGATTCCAGGCTGTCAGACCCATTACCTGCATTGAGGGGGGGGGGGGCATACATATTTAAAAGTATATCTATACATAACAAAAAAATCCTTCAAATCCTAGCTCCTTCAAATAAATCCTAGCTCCTTCTTCCAAATAAATAGCGAGCTCTCTCCAAGTCTCAGGCTGCCCACCTTGGTGAAAGCTGTAACATGCCTTTACTTTCCAGAATTTTTTAGGGAGCACTTTGTGTTCAGGTCTGACAGCCAGCAGAATGAGGAACAGGAGCTAAGCTGCCTGAGCAAGCCTGCTCCCACCCCTGCTCTCTCCCAGACAGACATCTCACCTGTAGTCAGAATAGGCCCCAGGGCAGTAGAACAATGCCACAAACGGAGTTCGGCCCCTACAGATGGTGTGCAGGGTCAAGGTAATCCCATACACAGAGGTGAGCATGAAGAAGGAGAGTGCAAGGATGAAAGCTTGATGGTTGTGCTCCCCTACACAGCTGTTAATCCTCCAAAAGGGAAAAAAAAAAGATTACTCTGCTTAAAAAAAGAAAAGAAACAGTCTTCTATTTCTTCTCCCTCCTCCAGCTGTCAGAGAACCTGATTTCCAAGGTGCTTCCAGTCAATACGGGCTAAGAACTTTGAAAAATGTTCAAAGAAGCTTTATAACTTTACATAGAAAAGTGACAAACACAAGACAAATAGACCTGTAGGGTAACAGCAGCAGACTGCTTGCCTCAATTTTTTAGCGAGGGTAGTATCCTTTGCTGAGATACATTGCACCCTACTGCCCCTTGGTTCCAGCACCACAGGCACACCCAAAAGGCAGCTTTGGGTTCCCTTGCCCCAGGAGCGCACTAATGCAACTTGACTGCAGGGTTGCTATTTCTCCACAGACCAAGTCTAAAGAAAAAAAAAAACAAATCCAAGAAAACCCACACCAAAACCAATCCCAAACTGATGAAAAACAGTAGAGAAGTAAAAGCAATTCTGAAGTATGCTATAGAAGCTTTCAGCTATCAGGTCAAACCACTTAGAATAAACAGTTATTCTAACTGTTCTTTTAAAGGGAAATACAAAGCTTTTTGTATCTAAAGAGTTTCATAAGGTCTTGCACCTAGCAAAAGCAACTCTATTTACCAGAGACTGTAAAAAAAATAGGCTTACTTTCAAAAGGAGGGAACTCAGAAAGAAAACACAGGGAGCCACAGCAGTGCAAAACCTACCAGACACAGTGATGGTCCAGTCTCCTCACACACCTGCCACAAAGCCGGCAGTGCCCTGCTCGGGCTGGCCTGACCAGCTGGCATTTAGTGCACCAGTCCTTTTTCACACCTTCTGGCTGCTCAGCTGACATCCTGCAATAACCTTTAGCCTCCCCATTCACAGCGCGACTGCTGGCAGCACCTGAGACACCATGGAGCCCGCTGGAGCTCCCTCTAACACTCTTGTTGGGCAAATCCTGGTGCGATGGTTTCTCGTTGCCTGCTGGGATGGGAAGGTAGCCAGGGTCCTTCTTAGCTCGAGACAGGGCTGCAAGCATAAGAATTAACCCGCACGTGAGAGTGACCACTTGGGAATACTCCACGTGGCCCCGGGGAACCACCTCCCGGAGAAACACATAGTACATATATCCCAAGGAGAAGAGCCCCAGGCTCAAGAAGAAGAGAGTCCGTTCCTTCCTCCGGTGGGTGAGGTAGTAATACCACAGCACTACGACGGGCAGGGACGTCAGGATGATGAGCCCCAGCAGGAAGTGCAGGGCGGCAACGTGGAGGAAGACGGGCAGCAGGACGAGAGGCGGCACGAGGCTAACGTTGATCTTCACGGCCCCCGAGAACCAGGGGACCCGCAGCCGGTCCGCGATGGTATCGGCGATGGTCTCCAGCGCTCCCGGGGGCAGGGATTTGCACGTCAGCCACCTGCGAGCGCGGGGAGCACAGCGCCGGCTGGCACCGGGACAGCCGCGCTCCCGCACCTGCCCCGTCCCGCTCCCGCCGCCTCCCCTTTCCCTCTCTCCCGATAAGTTTCCCGGGGAGCGGGGCGCAGCTCCCCCGCCCTCAGGGCGGTAGCACCGCGGGGACGCCGCCAGCGGGAGGACACCCCGCAGCCGGCGGCTCCCGGGGGTCGCGAAGCCGGTACCTGTCGCAGCCGTCGTCCAGCTCCTCGCAGTCGCAGCAGCACGCCGCCAGGTGGTTGCGCCGGCCGCGCCGGTCCACGTACTCGCAGCAGCAGAGCGGCTCCTCCATCGCCGCCGCCCGCCCCGTCCGTCCCGCNGGGCGGTGCCGCCGTCACGCGGGGGCACCTGCCTTAAAGGGGCAGCGCAACAGGTGGCGGCCCCGGTGGGCGATGCCGCGGGGCTGGGCACGGGGCCGGGGAAAGCTGAGCCCCCCACACCCCTACACGCCCTTCCCTACCCCACACCTGTGTCTGCACCACGGCCCGACGGGCTGTGCACCGCCCAAGCCAGCACTGCCCTCCAAACACGGCCCAGCCTTGAGGGAGGGGGCCCTTGCGTTTTCTTGGATTTTCTTTCTGTATTCATCTTCTCTCCCTCAACCTGCTTAGAAAACGCTTGAAGCACATGAAAAGGAGTTTCATCATCAGTGGGCACAGCACGTTGAAGCACTGAAGCACAGCCCTCGATAGAGGGAAAACATTGAGGGCTGAAATTTCTCTAGGAGAGCTGGAAACATATGGCAGAAGACAGCCTGCCAAAGCTTGCAGTATGCAAGAGATATCAAACCTCTTCCTGTTAATTAATCTTAGGCATATTCATCCTTAAGATAGTGACTTGTTTCACAAGGTCCCCCTGGCTAAAAAAAGCCTAAGAAGATCCTGTGGCTGTGAATCCACTAACATCCTTTTTTCTCCAAAACACTCTTTACTGATGGTCATTTTCTACATTGACATAAAAAGCTGCAATTTCATAAGAGACATGCCCAGTTCTCTGCCAAGGGTGTTTTTCCCCCTCTGAAATGTTTAGATTCATTCACCAGCAGTACAACTGCCCTTGCTCACTCACCGTGGGATGGATCCAAGAGCCCCACACTGTTTGGAATTGAGACTCCCCAGGGTAGAAGGCTGGCAGGAGAGACAAGACTGCCAAGCTATGGCAATGCAGAACCCAACTTAGTGCTTCCACAAACCTTTATTCTGTGCAGCTTTTGAGATAAAGAGTAAAAAGAGTCCACAGGAGACAGTTGCAGTCCCCACCCCACAAGTCCTCACACACACATCTGTTCTTCTGATGTCTTGAATGAAAAGCTGATGTGGCTATTAACTCTCAGTCTTGCTGCTCTGTGTCCTGTTCAAGTGGTCAAAGCTTCTTTGGAGCATGGAAAGGGACATCTTCAGCTGTGAAGATAAAATCCACCCCACCACCAATTACTTAAAGTCAGTTTCCTGCATGGGTGAGTGATATCAGGAAAATAAAATCTCCCTCCTCCTTTACTTTTAAAGATTTCATGTGATTTCCTCCTCCCTGTTTCCATAAACAGTTGGCTTACTGTGCTCTCCTAACAGCTACACTCTGTAGAGTTTATAAATACTAACAGTCCAGGATGATAAAGTCTTAACACCTCACCAGACAACAGCACAGAAGATAAACCACCCCACTCGTTTTTAGTCACAGATAAAGTTCAGTGCAATACTCCAAGGAGCATGGCAGCACAACATGAATTTTCCTTTAATACCTGGCCCTCCTAGTGTATTCTGGTGCACAAAACGTGTTTAGATTATTGACAACCCTCAGAAAACACAAGGTAGCAAGAACTAAGGTTTGTCCAGACTTCCAGACAAAAAGTGTTAGTCTGGATAAAAAGGTGGCTAAATTCTCACTTTTTTTTTTACATTGTGTGTTCAAAAAGCACTTAACACTTCCAAATTAGGAATTGTTTGGATAGTAAGCAGAGAAAATAAAAAGGGCATGGAAACTAGAAAATTTCATCTCTAAAGTGAAACTTCCAGCACTCAGGCTTTTTCAAGTTGCAATCAAAGTGGTTAATTAATAAATTAATAGCAGTTATGTGTGCGCAGACATCTCTAAACAAGAAGTATAACAAATGGTTTCTTTTTCTAACCTCCTTTAGTGCATGGAAGAACAAAGAGCAAACAATGGAGAAAGGTACATGTGAACTTCCCCTTCAGCTTTCCTAAACTAATAATTTATTCCATTGCATTTTAAGATTTAATAAACAAAGTTAAAATCAGAACATTCCTGAGTAGTAAGTAAAAACTGAAGCATGAATTTACTGTCCTTCAGGTACTGAGTCGAAATTTCAGCCTAGGGATTGCAAGGATCTAAGTCATGGAGTTCAGGATCAGAGAGACACAACAGTATTCAACATCTTTTTTGTGTGTGTGTGTGTGTGTGTCTGTAGTACACAAGAGTCTGAAATTTTAAGGTACTATGAAGGAGGATTATCTTCTGTGGAGCCTCTCAGAAACATATGGTCTGCAGAAATTATTTTTCACTGGAGATTAGGTGGCCCCTTGATACCAACACTAAGTGAAGCTCTTGCCAATAACTTGAAGAGTAGTGGGGAACACATGCCAGGATAAACCTGAATGAAGAAACCCCATAATAAGATGGGAAAACACTTCACAAATCTTAATATGAGTCTTCTTGGAAAAGGGAATCTGTTCTGAAATACTACAGTCATTGCTTTGTCATGATTCAGAACTGCGCTAACACATCTCTTAAACACTTGACAAGTTTAAGAAAATTGACATGGGTACTGACATCTTAGTCAAATTAAAAAAACCCAAACCAACTGACAAAAAAACAACCAAAAGAAAAAAAAACACCCACAAACAAACCAACCCAAAAAAACCAACCAAGCAAAAAAACCCCCAACCCTCCAAGAAACAAATTCAAAACCAAAGCAAAACATCATAAACATAAGCACTGCCTATTAACTAAATTCAAGCCTAGGGCAAAACAGATCAAGAAAACTGTATCTAGCACCAGACCACATCAAACAAAGCTATGATAATACAAGGGAAAAATCTGAGTAGTTGAGAAACAAGAAGATCACCAGGAAAGATTTTCAGACCTACCTGCTCAAGAATTTCAATTGAGTCTCTTAAAACTCCCTTCACATGTTTAACCTGTTCCTTATCATATTGAGGTATCTCCTCTTTTGATACAATTTCTGGGGATATGCTGAAAAAGATTGAGATTACATAAAAAAATGAAACAAGCACCTCAATGCCTTTTTAAAAGCAGCTGTTCTCTGCCACCAAAAAAAAAAACAAACCTGTGCTCACATTACGTTTACAATGTAAAGTCCACACTTGAGGGAGCAAGACCCTTCTTAGGAAGAAAGTTACTTTAACCAGTTCTGAGATGGTCACTATGGGAGGTCCCCACACTTCTTCCAGACTGTATTCAAGAGGAAGCAACATCTTTCTGTGTCTGAGTACAAAAGGCACCTAACATGGAAGTTTGTGAAGGAAAGGAGATTTAGGAGACTCACAGAGAGAAGCTAAAAAGCTAAATGAACCTTTAACATTCCATTTGAGAACATGCTGGTTCACACAGGATGAACACTTCAGTTCTGTGCTCAGCACTATGATATTCACAGAAGATGAGTCACAGCAGGCTGATAAATGCAAACTAAGGCTAACATTTCTACTAAAACAGCTTGTCAAAGAAATTTGTTACTGCAAGATGCAGTCAGACATGTCACTGGATTTCAGCATAGACCACGGAAGTACAGCAAGCTCCAGCCACTTCTGAACACTCGCCACTGAATTTCATTTTTTATAATTTATTTCTTTAGATCAGATTCTCACATAAGCTGAAGAAGAAAGCAAGCAAAGATTGTGAATTCAACTTACTTCAAAGAGCTTTCCTCCTGAAGCTGGACATGATAAAGGGACTGAGCTGCATGCTCTATCTTTGAGAGTTTGAGGAACAATGTTATATTCAGCAAGACCAAGAGCAGCAAACTGTAGATAGAAGAGAACAAAAATCAAGTTTTGCAACTATTTCAGTTGCAATGCTACAAACACAAGATCATGGCTAAAGACAGCTAAGGAAACAGAATCCTCCCAGCATCCCAGGAGAAAAAAGGTATGGGACAGCACTCTACTGAAAATTAGTATCTATCTGAACTATTCTTAGCAGTTACCATTAAGCTGAGTAATAGCAAACAAAAATAATAACAGTATCTCTTCTTGGAACTTTTAAAATTAGGAATTAGCAGATTCTAGACTTTATTTTTTTTAATAGGATCAGACCTAAGAAAACCTGTAAGGTAGACTAGTTCAACAAGTCAGCATTTTCATCCCTCATGTCATTTCCAAGTCAATCCATTCCCCTTTTATACCCATATGTACCACTCAAATTAGTTTATCATGCTACATGCAATCTTAACATGCAAATGAGGAATAAATACAGATAAAAACCAAGATGAGCTTGAGTCAAGCAACACTTTAATGCAAGTGAGTACTTACAAGACACTCATTACTACAATGATGGTGGTGGTCCTACTTACTGCATCTCTTTTCCTTCCTATAGGGCATGGAAGAGAAGATTAAAAATACTAAAGAACATTCCTAAAGGATGTCTGCAGATAGATACACGTCAGTGCCCAGCACTTCACACAGAATAGCTCAACAACTTCTGATGGAAAAAAAAAAAATCAGGTCATGGAGGATCACCTCCAACATTCACCAAGGTATTTTTGCAGTCATCTCTGAGAAGCTGGCTGAACAGTCAGGCTCTTCCATCAGAATTCCCCCTATCCACTGTGCTGAGGAGAACACAATGCTGAGGCATGGTCACATTAAACCTGAATAGCCCAAGAAGGTTGCAGTCCACCCATTACTAACATGCATATGTGCTGCTAGTCACACAGAGAGACAGGCTGCAAACTGGCTCGCTCCTCCTTGTGCTCCTGCTCACATTCATCTTTCTGACAACCAGTGTCAGTCACATTTTCCTGTAACTTGTCCCATCCTTGGTTTACCTACTGTCCTGAAAACAGCCTTTCGAGAGGTCATCTGCTATTCGCCAGGCCACAGGGATCAGACACCGAGGGACAGAGTGTGCATGTTCTCTCCAAACTGAGCACCTATCACTGTGGGCACACTGATCTTTAAATATAATTAATTTTGCACATCATGCCCTGGACAAAAGACATACATAAAAGCTGTAGTGTACACTGAGAGACATGCTCATCTGAAAAGGTGTAGCAACAGCAGTAAAATTAAATTAGGAAGCAATTTCACATAGGTAAAGAGTCCTTTACACATGCTGCTGATCCAAATATTCTCTCAGTGCTATCTATACTCAGAACTATATCCCTCTTTAGGGAAGTGTACTTGCTCCTACCTCGCTATTTACAACTAACCTTCTGTCATGGAATCCACCATTCCCTGGTGCAAACTAGTGCACAGATGTTCCTCATCTCTCTAGGTGAAACTAATATTGTATATGCTTGGTGGCCAAGTCTGTCGTGCCTAAGGGCAGTAGAACGGCAAGAAATGCTTCAGTGACCCAGAAATTAAAGAAGCATGGCAAACAGACTTCTTAACATTAAAAATCAATAACCAAAACTGAGATGACAGGGCCAATAGGCAAGTGGCAAAGTTCAATCAAGTCATGACCTGTGTGTGCAGTTATTTGAAGAAGAGAATTTTTTTCTGAAACTTTACAATAATCAGGTTGTTTTCTTTTTTCTTGATCCAATTCCATTTTCAAACCTTTGCAGATACAGAGCAGTACTTAAGATTTTGGTTGATTTTTATTTGTTTTAAAACTGAAGGTGATATTAGGCTTAATTTCATGAGATACTCATGATGGAAGTGATCATGTATGCTCCAAATCTACTTTATGCAAGCTTGAAGAAAGCAGAACTTGTTAAAGCATTTGCTATCACAGACAAGAGTAATACATACACAAGGGCTACTCTTGCACTATTTTAACAGTTATGCTTTCTTGAACATATCTTTTAGCAAACACTTAATATAAAAACTTCCTACCTATTAAGCTGCCCTGGGACTCTACTCCCATGTCACTAGAGGAATGTTGGGAAGAGCGTTTGGGAAGTGATTCTGCCAAACCCCGGTGTAAAGTGCGTCGCCTCCGTCTCAGAGCAAGTAATTTCCCAGAGTCTTCTATGGATTGATTAATTGCATATTCCTCCATTAGGAGATCTGATTCTGCAGTGGAAAAAAAATAAGGTTACCGAACTGTCAAAAAGAAAGCTGGAAAGCTGAAGACAAATTGTGAGATATGCAAGGTGGCAGTGAGAGCAACAAGCACACCTTCCAGTACATTAACTTAGAGCAGGTAATTGGCAAACCACACCCTGACCTCCACCCCTTTCTAGAGGGCACTTGGAACATTCTGCAGAAATGGCGCACACTCAGCCCAGGCAAGATTGTTCAATGGTATGCCAGACAGCAGCTGGAGGAATACTGCAAGACACTGTTAGACTGAGACTAGGAATTGTGTTAGACTCTGAGCATGCAGCAGTGGCTGGCCAGGCTGTGAACAGACATTCATGGAGCCTGCCAAGTGCCACTGCTCCTCGTCTCATATGCACAGTCAAGGAAATTCTTAGAGATAAAGCACATGCAGCTGAGAATAACAGCTTTCCTGCTGCTCCTCGTGTTTCCTTCTGAAAGCAATTATGGCCAGGTATACAAGAGCCCCTTGTTAGCCACAAGGCCTCTTTCACCCTGGAACTGGGAGATACATCAATGACAGGAAGTTCTGTCTTTAAGACTGCCTAGGTGTTGCCCTTTTTTCAAGCCATTCTTCAAGGAGCCAGGTTTGACAGACACAAAAACATACATAGCAAAGGTAGCCTCCTTACTCCAGAACAAAGAAGAGAAAATGCCTCACCAAGTTGTTTGAAGTTTTCCTGTATTCCTCCCCAGGTATTCTTCTCAATTACAGACTTGACAAGGCCCCAAGGCTGTTTTTTGTACTTCACTTCTGCAGAAACCCTAGCAAACAGAATGCAATAATGGAAAAGTGATCTTCTAGGCAGCACAGTGATAGCAGAAATCTCTTATCAGAAGCAGGCCTCCAGCTTATGTCTAAAATCTGAAATACCAACTCGAACTGCCATCGCTCTCCAGCTGGGCAGCACTGTCACTGAAAAAATGCAAGAGACAGTAGCAAAGACAACATCTCTAGCTAAAACGTCAAAATTTAATTGTCCAAATTATGGGAAACATTTTGGAATGCTTTCCTTCAGACTCAGACTACCAGATGATTTCCATCCTCTGAAGTATTCTCATTTGAACACATATTTAAAATAGAATTCAATCTTCCAGATAATAAAGGCATAATTTTTACTTTGTATGTGTACACGTGATATACTACATGGGCACTACAATAGCAGAACGTGAAATTCTTTATCAGAACTCTTACATCAAGCGCTCACATCCTACCCTGAGGAGACAGAAATTAAAAACTGTCTTTCCGTGACCATGACAGAGGGGAAAATGACATTCCTACCATGCATTCCTCAGGTCAAGCTAATCAATACTGCTTCCAGAATAAAAATAAATTGGACTAGAATCCTTCAGAGGGATGCTTTTAACAACTGAGTGAATCCCAAAGCTGTTCATACAGGACAAGGTCCTTGATTTCAGTCAAGAACACTGACCATCCTAGAATACATTTTTTTCAACATTTTAAGTAATCTTCTGAATCAATGTAAGCACACTGTGTATGGTATAACAAAATAACTCCTTTCAAATAGAGTTTTGGAGCCCTTTTAAGCACAGTTTAGTAAGGCCTGCTGTAACATCACCATGTGCTTTTTGTTCTATATTCGTATGCTCTGTGCACCATGTATACCTAGGTTTTTGCTCTTATCCTAAGGCAGCCATGTGTCTCAGAAAAAACAAGTCTATGTCTCAAAGAAGAACAGTGATTCACTCAAAAAAAAATCCAAAGCAGTGTTTCAAGGACCTTCCTTCCCTTCTTCTCTCAGCAGAGAGGGAGTTTGCAGAAGTTTTATAACCTGAGACTAGCCAGAATAGAATCCAGATTTGCTAACCTTTCCTGAGTACTGATTAAGTTTGAGAAAAAAAGCTCTTACTAAAGGCAGCACCACTTACAATGTTTTCAACAAATGGGAGAGGAAATTCCGTATCTAAAAGGAGTTTACTTGAATGCCCTCCTTGCAAAATTAAGTACATCTTATCTTCCCTGCACATTCCTGTAAAACCATTCTCCTCTGCAGGCCCTTAGCAAGGATGTCTGGGAAACTGTCTAATAAAATATCTCAATTTTTTCCAGTTTCTCCCACTCACACAGCTACACTTAAAAACACAAGGCTGGTCAGGACCCAGTTCAGTCTTGGAGATGAGTTCTGTACCTCAGAGTCAACATCGCAGTTAATTTCTCACTGCATTAATGAGATCCAAGCACAGCATACATGTGACAAGAAATAAACTAAGCTCCTTTTTCAGAAGGCAACCCAACGTTCTCTGTGCTGCTGGCAGATCTTTAACTAATCATCAACTCAGAACATCCCTGCCTTAGCTTCTGCCCTCCCCCTGTGCACCACCCAGGCTCACCGTAACCTGCACTTGTGACTGGATGTGCGGCTGATGCAGTATCTGTTCACAGTGTAGAAATAATCATGGTAGGGGACATCATGGGTCAGGACCTCAGCATCCACCTGGTAAGACTGACCTTTCTGGCTTTGCTTATGCAGGATCTATCCAAAAAGAAAATAAGAAGGTATATTCATGGTACACAAATTCCCCCCGCCCCCTTTCAGCCTGAGCTCCTTAGGCTGGATCAAGCAACTCCAAGTGAACTCAAGGGGAGAGAAAGCCTGAAGAACCACTATAAAAACCAGTTAAGAATACCAAGTATAGGTGGGGTGGGAAAAGAGAACATGCCTCCTGCTAGAGCCGACACTGACAGCAGCAGGACTTCCCCACTGCCATCTCAAGTACCAGATGCAAGGCTGCCCACTGCCTCATGACCACAGCTCTTCTTTGAAACCTTTCCCAAAGCAGAACTACAAAAGGGTTGAGATTGGAAGGCACTTCTGGTGCTTGTCTTGTCCAAGAACTCAGGAACGACTATCTAGAGCTGATTGCCCAGGACTGTGTCCAGGTGGTTTTCCAATACCTCCAAGGAAGGAAGTACCACAATGTCTATGGACAACCTGTTCCACTGCTCAGTCATCCTCACAGTGAAAAAGTGTTTCCTGATGTTCAGAAGGAATCATCTGTGTTTCAGTTTGTGTCCATCGCCTCTGGTCCTGTCACTGGGCACCACTGAAATCTGTGGCCTTTGATGGTGAGGGCCTGACTTAATTTTTTACACCCTCCTTTAGATGCTTCTATAAATTTTAAGATGTCCCTGAGTCTTCTCTTCTCTGGGCTGAAGATTTCCAGCTCTCAGCCATTTCTCACATGGGATGCTCCAGTCCCTTCATCATCTTAGTGGCCCTTTGTTAAGCTCTTCACCTCTCATACTGGGAAGCCCAGAAGCCATACCTGAAAGCCTTTAATTGCACCTTTGCACCCCTCAGTTCCTAAGAGATGCTAATACTTTTCCGCACAAGTTTTGTGGGAGTTTACAGCCATCTGTAAAGATAGAAAGCCTCTCATTTAATAAGCATTGGCTCAGTAATGGTGAGAGACACAGCAAGCCACCCTCAGAGATGCTCTGTTTAAACTGCAGACGCACATTGAGCTCACTGAACTTAAATCCACAGTCAGAACTCTGACAGACCGTAGAGCTGGCCTGCCCCTTGCTTTAAAGGGCACCAGACAGACACACACATGCACACAGTACCTGCTTTTCAGTTGCAGTTGTGAACTTCCCACAGAGTGGATTGTTAATCGTTACAGTGTATGTCAAAGTCCTCAACTGATTGCCATTGGAGTCTCTATTCCAAGGGGTTGATACAGCATCTAGAGGAGAAGTTATGCAAAATATCACATAAAAATTATCTGTCTTATCATGTCTTAACAGCTTGAGAACAGGAGTAGGGGGAAAGACAGAAAACTGGTTCCAAATAATCGTAGGGTTTTCTAAGGGAAAGCCATACCCATGCAGTCTGCTAATAAACAAAGGTGAGGCTCTGGATAGGTGAGCCTGAATCTACTGAAATAGGGTGGAGAAAAGAGTAAGCAATTAAATGAAAATATGTCATTTCCCATTTGCCTAAAGTTGAATAGATTCACTTAGCATTATCTAAGCTTTTGCTTTTGCCACTTTACCTTCCCAGCTGACACTGAATAAATATTACCCTTTTTGACTTGATTTTCTCTTCTTACGGTCTCAGTGAATAAAATCTACTCATCCAGAAAATTAAAGCCTGCAAGTATCGTTTAGGAGGATGCAATGATTTTTGCCTGCGTACCAGCCATACAAATTTCACCATTTCTGGGACACAATGTAATCAAAAATACCCCACAGAATGCATCAACTTAATAACCTACTCAAAATTCAGGCATTAAGGCGCAGTTCTGTGGTGCACTGAAATGAGGTTTTTACTTCAAAATGTACATTCCCAGGGAAACAATAGTATAGCTTTAAATATCCTCTCTCATAGTGAAACTTTAAAGCTTAAAAATTCTTTTAAAGCAAGGAGAAACTTAAAATTCAACTTAGCCCTATTTAGCAATTCTCAGAGATAAAAATTTTCAGGGTAGCTTGTAACAGACAGAAGGGAGAAGAGTTTATTACCTACTATACTCCTGGAATTAAGAAACCTCTGCATGAAGTGAGAATTGGTGAAAAGGATTTCAAACATCTTGTCTGCAGTGATGTGGAAAACTCTGTTTATAAAAAGCCTCCCATAGAGATCATTGTCAGAGACAGTCTCCTTCACTGCTAAGAAAGACAGAGAGCAGGTTAAGAACAGTATTACAAAGAACCTTTATAGCATTCTAGGCTTTATTACAGCTTAAATCCTTCCCAAGCTTGCATCAGCATTTGTTTCTCGCTCTCAGAAACCCAGTACAGATAGCAGCAAACTATTTGGTAGGTAGGTTGCTTTCAGGAACAAAGTCCAGAGCTGATTTTCAAATACACACCATTACCATCACTTCCCTGTGCAAATTCATAAATTAAGAGCAAAAGGTACCCTTTAATTAATCCCTTTAATTTTGCCTTCAATATTCTACTAATCCTGCAAGATACATTGGGGAAAGACAAAGTCGGCATAATTTTCATTAATATGTGTCTATTGTACAGAAGACAAGAAAAAAGGACAGTGAAACCGTAACAGTTTTCTTCTTGTGGCTGGTTTCAGAATTCTGCTTTTAACATTGGTAATATTAATTGGTAATGTCTACAGTCTAAGGGATCAGGCAGACTCCCAAGCAGTTCTTCCCTCCATACCTATTGAACAGGAACACAAGGGATACCGATCCATTTTGCAGTCTCCAAAAATGCACGGAGAGGCTCAAATGCCATCATCTATTCTAAAGCCACTGCGTACCCCAGTGGCATTCTGTGGCTGCAGCACTGATCTTTGCTATTTCTGCTTCTTGGTGGTTGCTGGCATGACTCAGCTTTGTGGTTTTCTCAGACACGCTTGCAAGAGATAAGGGATAGAACTATAATCCTGGAGGGCAAGCAGTTTCCTGTGCCAATCCTGACTCAATCTGTTTATGCTTTAGAAATAAGTCAATCCTAAACGATAATTACCAGCAAGACAAACAAGCCCCCCCACCACCACACATCACTAAAATGAAACAAGAAGCCCAAAAGCAAATCTTGTAGCAGACAGACAAGTCAGGATGGCCAACCTTTCAACTGATACAAATGAATGCTCAGGGCTAAGAAAGGTCAGTGCCAGCCACGACTGCAAAGGGAGCCTGAATATCACACTGTAGTTCACAAGCTGCCTGCAAGCTAAGGTTACAGCACTTAAAAACATTACTGGCTTGGTAGCAGTCAGTACTGATAAGGCAAATGCACCAACTAAACAACTACAGCAGTCCCCAACAAAACCCAGTTCTGACTGAGCAGTCTTCCTCTCTAGTGCTGCTCCTAGCCTGCTAGAAGCCTGTTAGAACAGCTGCCTCCAAAAAAAGCTCTCATTGATCTCATCAGCCTTCAAAGTAGGACCCCAAAAGTGAAGCATGAGTGCCATATTTTTGTGCTTGCACAAGAGATTGACTTCTTCTCCATGCTGTGTTCTGCTTAGGCAATTGTAATTCCACACAATTACAAGATGGGACAGAAAGCAAACACACATTTCAAGAGGCTTATTTAACCAGTCGATACGCAGTCATTACATGCGGAATATGAATTCTGCTGTGCTGAAACATTCTGCAGGAAGCCAGAAATTCAGCCTGAGTTTTCAGCTTATGTTCACTGTATTTTCTCTCCTAACTGAATCTAACTCTAACAAAAGGTAGGCCAAGTGAACTGTAACTTTGACCTCATTTAACAAGACCTCAACATTACAGATTCTCCTTTCAGAGTGCACTCCCCACATCCTCTCTTTTACCAAGAGACAGGAAGTTTCAGATACTGATACTGACATCTTCCTGCCTTACTGTGCATCAGCTAGCATGGCATCAGCTAGCAAGCAATTCAGCCTGTGGTTGACTGTTACTCAGCTGGACGTTGACATGCCCAAGGAATCTGCTACCACTTAAAAAAATAAAGACACCCAGACACATGATCAAGCCACCAGATAAGCATCAGATCAGCTTTGTCAGCTATTTGTGTATGTCTTAGCAAACACAAGATAACACAAGTTACCTCTGCCCCAGTGAGCCTGAGCTAAACAACTAAACTTCACATTCACCTGAAATGCCTGAGGACAGCTACTATTTTTCTGCTGATGCAAGGTAATTTGGTAAGCCAGGGCAACTTGTGATATGCACAAAGCCCATGCTTTACTACCTTAAGGTGCAGATCTTTCTACCAAGCTCTATTACTCTGAGTCAGTCCTCTTTCTAGTGAGGAAAAAGCACCCACAGGTCTGTACAAAACTTCACATAAGTTAATTTACCTACACCATCTCTATATGGTCATGTCTCTAATCAGGAGCAGTCAATGAAGCACCAAGTGCATGAGTATCTATTGAGAAATATGGTTTTTACTTACAATCCTCCTCAGCTCTTGAAAGAAACAAAGGGGGCTTTTAAATGCCGTTAGCACATACAGCAGTAATTTTCAGAAAATCCAAGTGAAACCTGGGTTTACATATCAGACCTATAAGCTGCTTTACATGCTAGGATTCAAACAGCTGTTCTCCGGAAAAACCATGAACTTTTTGGACAGTGGGTCTGGAAGGTGCACGTATGTATAAATGCTGTGAGTTCCACATCTGTGGAACCAAGTAGCAGGATACACCAAGAGCTTGACAAGCTTCAAGTCACTTCCATCTGGGCTTCTGAAAATTAACCTGTAGATATCCTAGACGAAGCAGTGAGCACAAACAGTAGCATCACAATGAAGAAGCATACACTTTATACACTTGCAATTTGAATCAATCTGGCAGCTTTAACCACTTATATCTGCTACAAGTGAAGATGCATGTTTGTCTACTGTTTCATTTGTGTTAACTCACATAGGTAAACTTGTATCTGCCTTTGTTTTTCACAACAGTAGAGCAACATGAAGCATTTTACCTAAGACTGGCTTGGAATGCTCTTTATTAACAAAATATTTTGTGCATAATACAGAGATATCAGTTTAACTCTTTCACTTTCTGTGCTGTTCTAACCCTTCAGCAGCATACAATTACCAACACTAACTCTCTTAACCTGAATACATTTATAGCTGAACTGGAGCTGTCTGCTAAAAGAACATGAGATTATTCTGACTTTAGGTAAGGATCTCTAGGGACCCAAAAACACAAAAGTAAATATATTACCCAGAGTGTTCTGGTTCAGCCTAACAGCAGCAGGTCTATTCCCTCCCCCACTACTGCCTTGCACTTCATAAGGTCATTTTCCTCACTGCAAGGCAAGCTGTGAAATAATGTTTGAATATAGTACCATTATGCAGCAGACATAGCAGAGGTTTAAAGACATCTGCAGTGCAAAAAAAGAGACAGAAAATGGGGAGGAAGGGGCAGTACGAAAAACACTGCTATTAAAATTCCCCTCAACAACCAACAGCAAAAAGCTAAACACATACCACAAGCAAATTAAGAAATCTGAACCAATAAGAGCAGAGGCTATCAAACAAATTAGTAAGAAGGTTGATTTTTCCACTCCACAGAGTTAGGGGAGGATCAGGATTTTTAAAAAGTATGTATGCAAATCTTAGCACTGTTGAATATTTCTATATCGCTGGGGATGGGGAAAAATTACAGGCTGCATGAAAGATATGTAGGTAGAAGCTTTCAACCAATACAGCTGAAATCAAGTGAACAAAACCAATTCCTAGAAGTGAACATGTTCCAGACATCATCTATTTAAAGATTGTATCAACAGTATTAACCATTTTCAGAGAACTGTCCTGTACTTTAAGTACAGAACTATCTTGAGGAGCTACTAAGTAAGTAATGTCACAATGCTAGCGTTTTCCAGTTCACAAGGTAAAAAATCCCCACCACTTTTTGCCTTCAAGTGACTTAAACATATATCCTCCAAACACCAAAGTAAGTATTTTTTTCAACAAAATATATCCTTCTAGTATTTTGATTAAAATGCCAATAAGATAACAGGGCTACCCCTCCTTACATACAATGCATATCCAAAATTTTGTACTGGGGGGAAAAGGGGACAACTAACACAGGCCTGAACCTAATTTCAACTATTCTGTATTTCAAACACTGCATGCCCTATAAACCCACTGTCTGCAAGCACTCTAAACCCAAAATTTACAGCACCACGGTGCATGTAGTCATGCTCTCCTGCAGATCATACATTTAAGGTGGTTATTAGTACACACAGAAACAACACAGTAAGTTTGTCATGTTACACAAGGACAACAGAAATGTGTGATCTCCCTGTATACAGTAGAGCCTTCTAGCAGAAAATACTGTTTTCCCTATATCCTGTTTCCCCCATATCCTGTTTCCCCCTTCTTTCTTTGCAGTAGTTCATGTTACTGAAAACAAACAAACAAACAAACTTCACTATATACTAAAGAGTCTTGAGGAAATTATAAAGATTTCTTGGCCCTGTGTTGGAAACATGTATTCTATACTTGAACTAAAATCTGTTTTCTGAAATTCAGAATTAAGGCCACAGATATTAATGTTTAGCTTAGCCAAAGTTTGTCATGGCTCAGGATTTATACTCTGATTTATGAAACTGGACAAAAACACCAAGATGCAGGTCAATAGGCCAGTGGTGCACAGTGGGATGCAGACCCCCCATTCCCAAGATGAGAACTGCTTAAGACAAGGGAATTAATGTGGTGAAGAACAACAGTCTTGAGCTTGCCCCTCACCTTATTTGCCAGGACACCTCCATAGGCAGCCTGAGTATGAGCCAGAGGACACAAGAGAAATTAACCGCATGGGTAAACCTTTGCCATGCAGGAAAGCTAGTTTCGTTTGCGTGAAGGAATTCACCTGGTAAGAGTGTGGGGCAACTGCAACAGAAAAAAAGACAGAGAAACAGAAGAAAAAAATTCTAAGCATAAAGATTCTGAGAGAAAAGATTCATGTTGTGAGTCTAGAAAATCCTGCTCTGAATAAAAAAAGACTAGTCTAGAGGAAGAGAAGAGAAATAAGAAAAGCAGCATGAAGTCTGTTGTCTTTTTATTAAAGCGGTACCTCCAGTTTAATATGCTCTATTTATTCAACATCACTAATGCAGGCATGACAGGGAATATTTACTGCTATCATTTAGGCAACTAGCAGCAGGAAAGACAATGGGACTACTTTTTAATCACTTTCACTGGAGACCTTTGCCATAAAAAATAAAATCCAAAGACATAAGAGAGACGTAGCAATGGGAAGATAGGAAAGTTGCAAAATATCTAAAACATCCAAAGGCTAGAACTTTCTGCTGCTCTAAGAGATACACCTGTGAAAGAGTAAATTAATTTGTAAAGCTTGTTAAGTGTGTAGGAGTATGGCATAAACACCAGCCTGTTCAAGTAGGTATATTCACAAAAATGATAATGCCTGATATGCTCAAGACAACACAGAAACAGTACAGGAGAGCAACAGCAAAGTTAATTGAATATAAGCATATCCCCAGTCAAAAATCACAACCAACAAACCAAGGCAACCAGCTCAACCTATAACTCTGAAAGCTTTCCTGCACACCTCAACAATCCCTCCACAATGACACTTGCAAACAATTTCAGTTGTCAACTCTGAAATGACAAGACAATTTCTCAGTGAGATTAAGAATTGGCTTCAATTAACTAAACTGTTCTATTCCTGCCAACAAGTGATAAAATAAGTTCTCTTTGCACATGAAAGAAATACACAGCTGCTACTAAGCACAGTACTAATGTTGGGGTTTTTGCTCTTTTTTTTTCCTCACCATCATATAACCTTTGAACCAATACAGGTTGTGCACACTTCACTTTAAAGGCATTTACAGAATCCAAGATTCAGATATTACAGAATATCCACCAAAGTTCAATGAGCTGTCTGAACAATTGCAGCCCTTTGGCACAGAACATTTCCCCCGGGTAAGTGAAAAATCTCACCACAGAAAGTGAGAACTTGTCAGGGGCTACTGTGGGACCGAGGGCAAGCACCCACAGACCTCAGCACAAGTCTGTCATCCAGGTACCAGAGGTTCTTCTATCTCGTACTAGGTAATAAGATATGAGTTATGAGGTTGGTGTATTAGGATCCATTAAGATATTGTTAGCACAGAGAGTGTAATCCACTGCAAGATATCCATTACAGTTTTTCATCTTCAGATCAGATTCAGAACATGTACAAAACTCTCCTGAAACCCTAGGCTTTCAGTGAGTTCCTCAGTTTACTTCACCAATAACAATGAAGCCCATAAGCCTTAAGAAAGTATAAGTGTAAAGAAGAGGGGTTGGGAGATTCTTTCAGAAACTTAAGTGCAGCCTGAAATGCTTCCCCGCAGTTCCCAAGAAATGCAAACAAAGGAAAGAAACATATTTGAAATTAGCACCACCTCACTGTCAAGAAACTTTTAGTTTAAACTGTTGGCAACTCTCTACCCACCAAAAGAGAGAATGAAAACAAAGAGATTGTGGTTTTTCTTTCTAAACAGCCAACAATTTTTTTCCTCAAAGAAACTAAGATAAAAAATGCTTTTACTGCAATTCTGTGAAACAAATGAGCAAACAAGTTTCATAAGATCAGAAAGTTCTCTTAACTTTCTCCACAAGTGAGATGGAACACCAAAGTTGTCTTACATGATCCCATCTGTTAAGAGATTTACCTTCCTCACTATCTGAAGCACTGCTCTTCTCTGGAAGGTTTTCATTCTCATTAAGGTCCAAGGACTTTTCTAAAGACCTGCTCCTAACTAGCTTAGCAGGTTTTCTTTCTGAAGATGGAAGAGGACTCTTTATTTGCTTCTCACTTGAGGACTCCTCCACCTGAAACAACCAAGAGAAGAAAAAATATCAGCAGAGACCATAAAAAAGAAAGTTGGTATAAAAGAAGACAGCCATACAAAATAAGCCACAAGTTCTATCTGCTTAATTACCACCCAGTCAAGTGTTAATTTACCCCCTGCTCCTCTACCCCAGCCAATCTCTCTTCCCTTTATTTAAATATTTTACTAAACCCTGGTAACAGGGAACAGACTCTACTTGTATGTACTGTTGGTACCAAGAGCTCCCTTAAATGGGACAGTCCCCTTGCACCCATCTGCACAATTTGGGGCCCTTCCCTGCTTCAACATTAGCACTTATAATTTCATCAACCTTACACAGATTTACTTTATATTCATCAGTTTAGTTTTTTCCTAACACTTTAGCAAGGGTTCAACAATCCAGAGGGGAAACACAAAGAAACAGGCAGGGTGCCCTTCTCTTACAGCAAGATTAGATTACCCCAATTACATCATATTTGAAAAGCTCTTATTTTGTAGGATGCCATCACCCTTTGAAAAAAGAAGTTTTAAAATACTGTCTAGAGACATCCTACCTATAAAATATTACTTCTCACAAACAAAGCAACGGAGTATCATTTGCCATCTCCAATGTATAAACAGGAAGGAAATCCCCCTGAACATCAGTCATTGAATCAATGATGCAGCCATTAACCTTAAACAAGAACTGCCAGCTAAGCATGTATACCATTGCACACTTGAAGTAAATCTCCAGAGAAAATGTATGGATAAAATTTGCGTATTCAAAAATGCCATCCAAAAAGCTTGGCTACCAGATTTGAATCAGTTTTCATTCTAAACCTCTCCTCAAGACCCCACTACCACCAGTGGAACATCTGGGATCAAGAGCAGCACAGCTCCCAGAAGAGCAGCACATGGACCATAGTAAATATGATCAGGCCTCCTCAGCTGAGTTTTTCTGATTCATCTACAAAACCATCATCTCTAAAGATTATTCAGCATTGACTCAAGAAAGCAAAAGCATCCATTGCTTGAATCGTCATCATGTACTTCTTGTGCTTCTTGGTTTTTTTCAAAACAAAACCATGTTAACTTGTTTTGTGCAACCAAGGGCAATTAGCTGGTGGGTAGCTGGAAAACAGAGACAGGCATAAATCTGACTGCAGTATAAGCAGACAAAAGTACTCCTTCAGGGTCAAGACATTAAAAAGGAGGACTGTATCAGAAAAACAGACCAGTTAACAAATGCTCCTATTGAGAGAAGCTGCCATGTAAGTTATACTCAGTCACACAAAAGGATCTAGGACAGAACCAACATTAAATGTCAAAATACCAACACAGATGGAAGTCCAAAAGGAGCTAGTTGAAACAGAACAGCCTAAAAATTGATGCACTGATCCAGCACAAATCCAAGGAACTCTCATAGCATTTTGACAACAGTCAGGGATCTAGTGAAGTGGGGTTCCCACAAGCAGCGTAAAAGCAGCCCACTATGTCATGAGCAGAGCAGGAAAGCCAGGCTCAAGTCAGAAGACAAAAGCAACAGCTCCTAGAAGAAAAAGCTTTTCATGATCCATGGAAGAAGGGATTCAAGCTGGGGCTTTTGTAATAACTGATTGAGTGTAACACAGATTTCATGGGGTTTTGGGTTGGTTGCGGTTTTTTTCCATGCTAAAAAGTAAAGATTTTAAGATCTGTCAGCTGGAATTAAAGATGTATAATTTATTCCCTATTGTAGATTTATCTCCTGAGCCAGTCCAGTACTGCTAAGCTCTGTGCCAAGTGTTTTTTTGTTTTCAGCCTGTGAACAGCAAGATCTGGGACTGGAAGGCCTCCCTACAAGGGGAGGAGGGAAGATGACGGTTGCAAAAACAAGCAACAAGGTGGCTCCCATATTCACATGCACTGAGAGTCAGATGAGCCGCACAGACTTGCCTCAATCAACTACAGCCAGCCACTAACAATATTTTTTTCAAGATGGGCCAAATACTAGACCAAACCCCTCCACTATTCAGATCTTCCTCTTATGAGAGCTTTGGGCCTTACTTTGTCTATCAGAGCAGTAAAGGGGAGTTTAAGTCTGTTTCCTTCCAATCTTTGGAAGTTGGTTAAGTGTGCTTTGTGTCATCACTGTGACGACTTCTGATAAATACATTCTAAGGACTACTGCCTCCTCCTACTGCCCTTGTGGCTCTACAAAATATGCTGCAATCCTGGGACTGTGGAGAGAGCATGGATATTCTTGAGTAATACCAAGTGACATATACAGATAAAGAAAATCATTGTGCATTTTAGCTACCCTGAAACCTTAAACTAAACAATACAGTTATACATCTATCAAGACTGCACTTTTACACTATAATTAAAAGACTCTTCAGAGGCAGTTTATTCAAGGCAGAATACTGGCATTTTTACAGACCAAATCCCCAGGCATTCCTCCTTACCAAGATGCCAAATTAGATTTAGCACCTGCAAGAGACATCTCAGGGTGTGGCTTCTTTTCCAGGCACAGCAATTATTTTTAAATGGCTTGTTCTTGCGCAAATAAGACTTACAAGTGCAAACTAAGGCTACCTGTGTAGATTTTTAGTTATCCCAAAGAGCCCAAATTCCAGCAGCATCCCCAGTCCTCACAGGCCTCCCTTATAACTGTCCAAAAATTTTGTCTTATACTGCTAGGGTTTCCATGAGGAATAGCCATCACTCAAGCAACTACACTCACAACAGCTGACAAATACCAATGTTCTTTGATGGATACGAGTCCCTAGCCATTAACTTGGATTTTGGCAAAACTATTTAAATCCTACTTAAACCTCCCGATCAGTTTCGGCAAGTGACAAAAGCCAGAGGATTTACAGGGTAGGGTAGTAAAAACTATTAAAATAATCTCCCTTTCTTTCTTCCCCATATTCTCCAAAGCAAAACTGGCAATTAAGTACCCAGCCCCAATGAAGCTTATAAAAAATGCAAGTGGTTTATTTTCTTTTCCAAGACCTTTGGGATATCTAATAACCAAGAGAAAATATCTGCAACTTTTTAGGACTACAGCTGCACACAGAAGCCCCAGTAACTGTACTAGACATTGTGCCAATCTCAGATATCACTACTAATGCACTTGCTTGTTCACATCAGCCAAACACATTCACAAATTGATACAACATGAATGAACACAAGTGAGGCATTCATGCTTGTTCAGTTCTACTAACCCAAGGCATCAAGGTAAAATTCATCTTTACTATAGCAAGTGTGAGGGTTTTCCCCTTCCTTCTCAAGCATTAAAAAAAAGTTTCATATAGTCACAACAGCAGACTAACTGACCATTGAAAACAAGAATGACAAAGTGTAACTAACCTTTAATAAGCCTTATGTATAAGAGAGACAGTAATATAAGAGGAGTTATCTTTTTAAATGACAAATAGCACAAGCAAGAAAGCATTGTAAGTGAAAAAGGCATTACTTGCAAGAAGCACTTGGATAAAACACAAATATGGTCCCCTTGGGAATTGAATAAGAAAAACCAAGAAATTTTGTTTCTAAAGTAAAAACAAAAAACAGACCAGGGCATAAGCCTCAGCATTGCAGCCAGGCTGTGCAGCGAATTAGTGACAGAGCACTGCTGAAGCTCATACCAACAATTTTCTTACACAGAATCTTGCACATTTTCAAATTTAAGAAGCATTCTTGACTTCTCAAAGACTTCTTTGGAAGTTACAATCTCCATTCATCCTATGCTTACAGACATACATGTGAAGCACATATGCTTATCAGCTACAAACAGCAAGAAAGGCTGTGTCAATACTTACTCCTGGCAACATGTGTCTGTTGAGTGACTCCACTTCTGTTTGGAGCGTGGGCTCACGAACTAAACCAATCATTTTCGGTAGTTTTTCATCCCTTTCTCCTGAATCGTCACAAATGCTGGATCTGTCCAAACCAAAAAGGAAGGTATCTTTGGAGATATAAGCACTGAGAAACCTGAGAAAGCATCTCACACGATTTTTGCATTGAAAACATGGCTGTTCAGATAACATTAAAAACTACCAAGCCATTCTCTGCACATACAGCTCATTAATATCGAGCCATTTGCCTCATTTCAGCCACCTTTCAGAACATTCAGCTTCTGATCATAAGGTTAATAAAACCAAGAGTGCTGTGAGAAATGAGGAAACATACAGCTTATAACTCATTTGGAAAGAAAATGTTTTAAGAAACTGTCAGAAAATAATTTTTTCCTGCATCACTTATTCTCAAGTTGCAAAGTTGTGACTTTTTAACAGAAAAAACTCAAAACATAAAAAAACCCCAAGCAAACCCAAAACAAAAACCAAACCAATCAAACAAAAAAATCAGAAAATATTTAATAGAACATCTTTTGAAGCCTGTAATGAACTCAAGACATTTTTCTCACAAACATACTCAGATAACACAGGATTGAAGAGACATAAATTACATTGTTCAGTTTTGTAGAGTCATGCTTATTCACATAGAGATACGTAAAGTGCTGTTATTAGATTGATACTGGCAGGTCATAAATCAGTTCACATTTGTTCAAAAAGATCAAGGCAACTCTTTCAAAAAAACACATCATTATTATTACAATTATTCCAGCTTATTATTATTCCTGTTTCTTAATTCAAGCTGAGGACAACACAAAAATAAGCTAAGACCTCAGATATCAGGAGAACAAGGCAAAACAAGTATTTCAGCCTCTGCAGAAGAGGGGAAGAAAAAAGTGTCTGAACCATAATATAGCTCCATTCTATTCAAACCTTCTAAACTGTTGAAGGGCATACAGGTGCTGACTAGGCACCATCATGTGAAAAGGCTGCTATTTAAGCTACCCTGTGCTGGTCCCCAAGCAGATCTATGGAGCATAAGGTCTTCCTCTCTCCTCTTCTAAGGGCCTCAGCTGGACTGCTACTATTTCACAAAATTCACAGACACTCAGTTTTTATGCACTCAGTCTACGCAGTTCAGACCTTTGCATCCTTTTACTACAGACTCAACCATTCTGTTAAGGCTGCAGCAGCCCTTTAGAAACTGAGTTTCTAAGAAAGAAGACACTGCTTCTCCCCAGATGT
Source organism: Irena cyanogastra (assembly GCA_013397155.1). NCBI lineage: Eukaryota > Metazoa > Chordata > Aves > Passeriformes > Irenidae > Irena > Irena cyanogastra. The sequence goes on from VWZV01000703.1 coordinate 511,298, forward strand.
TTCAATAGGCTCTCTCAGCCTCTCCTTACCGAGACTGCCCATTGTCCTCAGACGATGAGTGGAAGCTCTCCATCTCCTCGCTGTTCAGACCCAGCTCAGAGCCATAGCTCTGGTGCACCAGCTGCCAGAATTCCTGCTTGGTCAGCTTCTGGAACAAAGCAAGCTAGTCAAGAACCACCGTATGAAACAGTAAGGCACTGGAGGAAAAACAACAACAAGTTTGAATTACGCCACAGCCTTTAACCTCAATTCTGAGAAGGACCGAAAGCATTCAGGTATCACGTTCCGAGATCAGGTTTCAGCATTTTGGGCAACTGTACTCTTGTCTACTGCACATTCCCATTGCTGTTCAACCAATAACATCAGGCAAAAGAAAAATCATCATTTTAAGAAAACACACACTTGTAGCCATTACCTGCTTCTTCACATGTCACCGATATTTTCACAGATATCTTCAAGGTACCTCCCTCTTGAACTTGACTTGATATGGCACAAGGTAAGTAATTACCTCTTTGATTCTGAACCAACTGCTTAATAGATATCCACCTGTTTCCTGAGGATGCTCAGAGCACTTTACAAATTGTGGGAGGCTAGCATTTCATTCACTACACTAGTGTCTAGGTCAGCCAACTGTCCACTTTGCCAAGGTGGGACAGGAGGTCCTCACTTTGTACCACCAGCATCCTCTTTATGAAAAATAGCTGCTTTTCTTCAGGATTACTTTAACTCACAACTAGCTAAGTCTTCTTCTCTACAATATCTCTATCCTGTTCCACAAATTCCCATACCTACTGAGACATTTAAGTTCCCTTAAATCATCAGGAAAGCTTGGAGGTGAAAGTAGTATGACACACTCATATCTGCAAAGTAAGCAATGAGTTTCAAAGTCCACCTCAGCTGTAAAGGGCTGGGGGGAAGAAAAAAAAAAAAAAAAAAAAGAGAAAAGAAGAGGGTTTGGTATTTAACAGAGCTCTGAGACAATACCAGCGATCTTAAAACAGGAGACACCACACTGGAAAATGTGCCTCGGCCACCATCCATATTGATCAAGGGAACAGGACTGTGCTAATGAGGCAGTAACACAAGCAGTACTTACTATTTGCATGAAANGGGCAGCGCCTTCCCCGGCTGCCGCCGCCGGCCCGGGGCGCGACAGAGCCAATCTCAGCCGTCGCCGCCGGGCCGGGCCCCACGAGGGTCTCGCTGCCCCCTCGCCCCCGCTGCGGGATCCCCGCGCTGCATCGCATCGCAAGGGAGCCGCTCCCCTCGAGGGCCGGGGCAAACAGCCCAACTCGGAGGACCACGAAGGGTTTTTTCCCTCGGGTATTTTCCAGCACAACACGGTTTCGGGCTTTACAGAAAGCAGCTGGCAACAAGCACCCTATTGGCAGAGATCAGTTTCAAGGTATTTAATCCTAGTGAAGGCAAAGTAAACATTAAAACACAAAACACAGCTATAAAGCAAGGGTCATAGCAGCTAATGCCAGCCTCCCTCTGCACGGAGTTTGTTCTACAGAGCAATGCAGTGCTGAAACACGTGCATCCACTTACAGCTGGCCTCACCTTCCCCAGGCATTCTGCCTTCTGAAGCAATAAACTCCTAACCACAAACAACTACCTACAGCTGTTTTTATTAAATGGCCAAAAACAGGGGTGGGCATTACATGGTTTTNTCATATCTGCAAAGTAAGCAAAGAGTTTCAAAGTCCCCCTCAGCTGTAAAGGGCTGGGGGGAAGAAAAAAAAAAAAAAAAAAAAGAGAAAAGAAGAGGGTTTGGTATTTAACAGAGCTCTGAGACAATACCAGCGATCTTAAAACAGGAGACACCACACTGGAAAATGTGCCTCGGCCACCATCCATATTGATCAAGGGAACAGGACTGTGCTAATGAGGCAGTAACACAAGCAGTACTTACTATTTGCATGAAATGATGACATTAAATATCCATGCATTATTTAAAGGGTCTTTAAATGATCCTCTCCGCCCGCTTGTTTCACCTGCAGAGTGTTAGTTACAGTACCCGCAATTTTAGACAGACACGGAGGAGCTGACCCGCAGGCAGGATGTAAATGCGCGCCNGTAAACATTAAAACACAAAACACAGCTATAAAGCAAGGGTCATAGCAGCTAATGCCAGCCTCCCTCTGCACGGAGTTTGTTCTACAGAGCAATGCAGTGCTGAAACACGTGCATCCACTTACAGCTGGCCTCACCTTCCCCAGGCATTCTGCCTTCTGAAGCAATAAACTCCTAACCACAAACAACTACCTACAGCTGTTTTTATTAAATGGCCAAAAACAGGAGTGGGCATTACATGGTTTTGAAATATGACTGAGGTGAATCTTTAGCTAGCACACCTTCCAACTAGGAATCAAAGGACAGAAATAAAGCCAATTTCATTTCTGGTACCCAATATTGCCAATGCCTTGATTCCCAATCATAATGGCACAGAGCTAATGCTGATAATTAAATTCACTGGTATGTTCTGTCTAAGGGCAAATTAGTCTGCCCTTATACAGTCAGCTCAATAGTTCGAGGAAAGCAGAGAAGCTTTCCTGCTTCTATAAAGGAATCTATAAAGCTGTTTCTGTTGTTTTGTAAAAGAAAATATTACCAACTTCTGCTTCTAAAACAGGATTCTTGAACTCTGCTCAATTATTCCTAGCTCAGCTAGACATAATAAGTTCTTAATGGTCACAAGCCAAGCTCAAACGAGACTTGCTTTATTGTATCAGGAGTCAGTTCTGAAAACAAAGAAGGGCATAAATTTTCTGGGTCAGACTTTTGCTTCTGAGATGGCTTAGAGAAGCTCTGAAGCTTGAAAGGCAAAATCTAAACGTGAATTACTTTGCCCATTCAAGGTGATGGCCTACACTGGGTTTTTCCTCAGCTCTCCTTGTATACAAAAACAAAGGCTACAAGAAGCAGCTGGGATACACTTTTGTCTTTTCAAGCAGAGCATAGATCATCAATACTTTGCTTCATGCCAGACAAAGTGGTGTCATGGCACAAGCCATACTACAGAGTACCACCAACAGAAGCAAAGCTGATGATTTTTAACCTCTATGGACAAATACAGAAATAAGAACAAGACCTGCCATACAGGTTGACTAAAGAGACAGCCCTCACCATACACCACACTCCTGCCAGGCAACTCTGATACAGAACTCTGATTGTTTGCAGAACAGGGGAGGGAAACATCAAACTCTCCCTCTAATTGCCTAAACATGAAGCTCAGACTCAAACCAAGTCTTCTTTCATCTCTTAAATTAATCTTCTTGTACACAAAGGTGCAAATAAACATCTCTCTTTTCACAACCTTCCCTGAGAAACTGCTGGGGAAGGCAGAACTGCTGTCCTGGGAGATGTTTGCCACAAGAAGCCCAGCTGATCAGAAATTCTGGTCCCTTCTCACACATCTAGACTTACCTGCTACAGTGTCTCCAGAGACAGGTGCAAATCTCTACCCAGCAAAGCATAAGCAGAACAATAGGAAAATAAATCCAACTCTAAGACAGAGGACTCATGGGAATTGAGACCGATTAAGTTAAGATCTTGTTCCATTAGAAATAAGGAGTGCTGTGTTTGTTTGGGATTTGAATGACCTGCCTAATTACATTTTAATTTGTTCCTTCTCCCTTAAACTTGAGGGATATTTGACACCCGTAAGGTTGAGGAAAATAAAGCAAAACTGTGAACAGCACTGCTCTTATTGTCAATAGCAGCCACGAATATATTTCTTGTACCAATCTGGAAAGTCCACTGCAAAACAGGATTTTTGGCTGATTTTAGAAACTGAAGTATTATTGAAAGCTGCAGTGGATGTGGAAGCAGTTATCTGTTTTATCAAGACCGGTGTCATGTCTCTTCCAGACCTGCATTAATGATTCCTTATTTTCCATGATGCTGGATCATTTAAAACACAATGGCAAGGTAAAAGCCTACAAGACTCACTCTGCACACATTTTGCAACAGGAACGGAAAAAAAATAAAAGTGGAATTTTCCTTCAAAGAAAAGAAGTCTTTGCATGGACACTTAAAGCCTAAGAAAGACCCATGTTAAGAGGAAAGTACCCACTGATTCACAGAGGAACTAAAGTTGAAGGGCACCAAACACACTGTAGTGTATTCTGAGCAAGGTCTGAAGAAATTATGAGCTACAGAATTGTAACTGAGCTAAAAGGGACTAGGAATCTTGTCAGAGCAGTGGTGCAAAGTTGGGGGAAAGCATCTTGATGGATGAAGTAAGTTTGGGCACAGAATAGCATGTAACCATTTGCTGGTTTTCTTGCACAGTGCAAGTCACTTCTAATAGAAAGGCAGACTTGTCAAAGGATTACTTGTTCGACCACCTAGGACATGCTTGGGAAGTGCAAGGCAGAATGGCCACCAGATGGAGATCTGGCAAAGGGTATGAGGCTGACCCCTCCAACAAGTTCTGCAGGCGGTGAAAGCTTAAGGTATATCAGGTAAAGCAAATGGGTCACTCCCCTCAGAGGTGAGGCTTCATAGCACAAAATCTATGCCCAGAAGTGCTGAAGAGGCCAGGGACTGAAACTTACCTCTGCACAGGCATGATTTGAGGCAAATGTAATTCCAGTCCCCTGGATCCAAATCCTGAAAATGGGTCAGTTATACTTCTGATGACAGCTTTATTTCATAATTAACAGTTGGATGTCATCTCTAGGTCTAGCAGATGTGCTCCAGAATATAACCAAGCTATTCATAGGCTTTCAAATATTTGGCTATTTGCGGAGGAAACATTAAAACCTTAAAATCAGCTCCTTTTGGAACTGGTTCCAGAGTTAGATTTGTTTTTTGTCAAAAGCTTTACAAATTCTGATGGCATCCCTTTGATCACTGAAGCCAGGAACACCAAACTGCACATACTCAGGCATTGCATACCATGGGAGGGCCTCAGGTGTATATGACATTTTCCAAATGTATGCTGTTCCTGACATTGGAGTGCTGGGAAGAAAACTGCAAAACTGCTTGAAAACACCAAGGGCTCTCTTTTAGTATTAGTTTAGTAGACAGCTGCCATTCTAGTAGTGTTAGTGGATCCAGCTCCAGCAACTTCAGTTTCTACTTTCAACTCCACAGTGCCCCTCTATATCTAGTGCCCTTCTTTATGTGGTAAAGAATATCATAAAGAAGGCTGACAGGTGACTCAAACACATTCTAGCAGAGAATCAGAAGTCATTACTGCATTTCAGAAGTAAGAGCTCAACTTAACAGAAACCTGTTTCAATAATAGTTCCAAACATACTACTTTAAAAAGCCCTATATACACCTGATGACCGTGCTCCATTTTACAACTGAGAACTCCAAGCAGAAATTTTCATAAACAGATGTATCTTTTAACATACTGCAGTGAGGATAAACGCAAGCTAACAGCAAGATTTTTACAGAAATAAGGATAGTTCCTTACTCTAATGCACTGGTTCCTAAAACCTCCTGGCTTAATTAATCTCATCTTGCATGCAGTCCATGCCTCCTGCTTTCTTATCTATCCTTTAGGATCAATTTTTCACTTTAGAGCAGTAGCTAATGTGACACTCATTTCAGTGTCAGAGAAGAAACACAAGAAAAACTAATACTGAACAGTACAAAGCTTGTTATCTCTGTTCCAGCCCTAGGATAGGTTTGTATACCTGAATGTCCATACACTGACCCTCCAGCACCACAAACTGATCAATAATATAAGTGCCATTTCTGACCAATTCTGCACAATGAAAGAAAGCAAGGTTACTTCCAGTTGCACATGCCACAAAGATGACAAAAGGTGACATAGTACATTGTAGCTGGCTTCAAGACAAGATGGTTATGAAGTTACAATTAAATAGTACTTGATGTGAGGGACAAGAGATTTGCAAGAAACATTGGTTTTGCCTTAAATAGCACTTCCCTATATTTTCACTTTTTTTGACGAGAAGTGCCTCTAGTTGCCCTAAACTTCATCTAACAAAAAGAAAAAAGTGTAGCTACTATGTGTAAGTAGTACAACAGCTTTAAACCTTTGGGAATAACTGCAGTGTTACATATAGATATTTCGGCGTGTAATTGCAACTGCATTAAAATATTTAAACAGTGAGAGACATAAACAGGAAGGAACTGGTTTAAAAAATTGTCTTTCTTAGTGATGTTCTGCAAAAGTGTTGGTCTATTTTTAGAAAGATTAGCTTAAGTATCCACAAATTGCAATATAAATCAAGCTAACTAACCAAAGTTGCCAAAATACACTTCCATATCATACAGCCTGCCTTTGTTGCATTTATTCAAGGTCAGCAGAGTTGTAATGAGTTGGCTGGCAAAGCTTCAGCTAACTTATCTGAGAAGGAGTTTTGGCCATTTTCCTTGGAAGTTTGCACTGAGAAAACCTCTTGCCTTTTTGATCACAAATTAGGCATAGAAAATGTGAAGCAAATGCATATCAATTTAGTAACATATGCTCAAGCTTGTAGTGAAGAGAAGCATGCAACCTATAAAGACAAAATGCTCCTTCAACAGCAGAGTTATAGGTGGCAGTCTGAGAAGGAAAAGATGAGAATTTCGTCTGTGATCTAAAATACAAGGAACCAAAGCAGAACATCACATTAGAATTCTAAGTCAGAAAGGAAAAGCTGTCTTCAAGTCTCTTATTCTCCAGAGGCACATCTGTCTATGTTAGAAAAAGTTTATTTGGTTGCTTAGCCACAGGTACTGATGCAGACAAGCTTACCTTATCCAGCAACACATTCTGCCACAAACGGAAGATACTGAGGTAGCTTCTGTCTCTTGCACTGAATGACGTGAAGAAAAACTGCAGAAAAAAACAGGTAAAAAATAAGCTCACATGTAGCTATTTTCAAGAATCCCAGAATGCTTCCTTGTATCTTGAATATCCCAAAGTGATCGGTAACAGCTTGCCTCATTTCACATTCAACAAACCTGGGGTCATATTCCTCAGGTTCCACAGTCTGCATCACTTTCAGTGAGTATTTTCCCCAGTGTCTACACAGTATATGAAGACATTTGCTCTTCCGGCCATGTGACTACCCTTGGCATAAAGGAAGAACTCCTCCTCAAATTAAACACACAAATTTTTCCCATAGGAGGTTGAACAAATCAGAAACACATATGTCTGTTTCCTACAGGCTGCAGCTATTTCCATTCTTCTGCCACATAAGCCTTTTACTAACATTTTCACACACGATGATCTGAAATTAAAATAATTAAAATAGGAGATCCAATTATATGCATCATTTCAAGTATTAAAATCTTTCCCATTGGAAAGTTTGGGTTTTTTAAGTGAAGAGGTCTATCTTCCTTGTCAATGAAAGTTAATACTGGATGAATTGAGAGGAAACAGCCAAATAAGATGAATCACAGTTACTTCCCAAAGAACAGCTCCAGGTTCACTGTGGAAAGCTCTGTTCTTTGCCAAGAATTGTGATTTTCAAGGCATTTATAGAAGAATTAATCACAAAGTGTATTGCACATAAGACTCTGCGTCATGCTTTTCAGTTTTTCAAATACACACAAAAAATTCATTTCCCAGCCCATGTTCTGGGGTAAATTTCTCTATTACTTGAAACCCATGACATCACAGTCCTTTTGTTTTCAGTAGTACTATTCAAGGAGTACTTGAAATCCAGTGACTGATATTTTTCCAGTATGAAGAATACAGATTCTAAATTCATGCTTTGAATTTTAGTTTTCATTTGAATAGGTGAGACAAACTCTTCCGGTTACTGTATCAACACCACTAAGGGATTCTGCAGTCAAACTGGAATTGAATTATCAAGCAAACATGCACAGGGACCAAAGCTAAGTCTGCCTTCTAATCCCAATCACATTTAAACATTTGACAGGGAAGTTACTTATGCAAACACAGACTAGAACAAGTGCTGTGTTCAGCGCTCTATCATTCAGCAAGAACTTATTTAAAAACAGATTTTCACCTTCTCTCCTTTTGTTGCTATTTGTATGGCATTTGGAATGAGACGAGCAGTCTTCTCCTTTGTCATGAAAGTGATATCCTTCAAAGCAATAGAAATCTAAGCAGAAACACATTTAATAAGACATATTAAAAATAACATGACTAAAAAGTTAGAAGTTATAGAACATGCAAGAGGAAATCAAACTAACCCTAAACCCTGGGCTGCAATTCAGATGAGATCACAAAGGCAATTACTGTCTCCACTTGCTGCTTTAACAGCAAGCATTTCAAAGTAGAAGCTGAGGTGACTTAAGAGTCATCTCCTTTTCATTCACATTGGGACTAGGGAAGTAAGTGGTTCTTTCTGCTTTTCTTCCACTCTTCCAGGCACAATCCCAATAAAACACAAATCACAGATCTGAAAGTCAATCCCAATCAGAACATTATACATAAAGCAGGACATAGATGAGAGAGATCAGATAAGAGACTGTGTTATCTCACAGAAGTTTACAATACAGTCAATTTTCAAAATTTTATTTGCCATCTAGTCATTGCAAGAAATTCTTTCTGCCTAGGCATATTTGACTTGTATATTAGTAGTTGCAGTGTTTCTGTTTAAAAGAGCATGGTCTGACTGGCTGCAAGAAGCCATTTCCTTCCAGCCTACCCTGTCTTCTCTTGAAAATAAGACAGTGCTGCCATTCGGCTTAGAGAAAGGAGCAACTTGTATATTCTACTTGTATATTCCTGTGTGAGCAGAAAGTCCTCCATTTACTCCCTCTCTCTCTGCAACAACATAGCCCGCTAATGAGGTCCCAAACTTGGCTCTACCATTGTAGCTGATGAGCTCAGACTGCCTAAAGGTTCTGCTGAAGACATCACCCTGCTCAACAGGCAGAAACAGGTTACCAGGATGTATGCTGTTTTGGATTAAAATAAAAAAAAAACCACTCTGAACAATTTATATATTCAAGGGTATAATTCCAAGAGGTTTATTTTTAAAGTAATTTCACATCTAAAATAATAAATATCCAATTGTCAAATCCATCTGATGAAAGTAAGCTTGGTTTTCAATTAAGTATTTCTACAGCCCCTCAGCCTTAAATACACAAGCTATTTGTTGTTTGTCCTGTGTATTTCGGAGCACTCAAATGTGTATGAGACACTGACCTAAGTTACGAGCAATGTCATAGTTCACAGAACATTTTGACATGTCCATCCTCTGTGTGCTAGGTTATCTTCCTTTTCTTGTTCACTATTCATGCAAGTTCTACAGCAGATGCAACAACTGTTTGAATGAATAAATTTAAACTCATTAACCTAATCCAACAGAAATAAAAGGGCCAACACATCACAAATATCTACCTTTGCTTGTACTGTTAAAAAGCCACAGACCACAATATGAGCACTTGCAGAAGTCATTTATCAATTCCCTTCAGCTGTTCTTAGATGCTGATATTTACATATAAGGCTAAGTCAAGTAAGGTTCAATGCTGGAGAGCTCTTGAACAGGGCAACACCACATACTATGTCATGCCACAGGACTTACAGTAGGAGGTTATATATTACATTCCTTTATAGGACAACTTTGCATGGTAAGGAAAGGCAAATTGTCATCCAGAAATGAAAAAAACCAGCTTTAGCATAATTCCTAAACTTCTTTTGCTGAGTGACAGACTGAACAGGCTTACTTCAGCATTCAGATGCCTCCATTGCTACTCTTATTTTACATAATGGATTTGAATTTCCACTTAGGGATGCAGGCTCTTTCTTCACAGCCCAGAGTTACTAGTATGAGACTGACAGGATGAGATCTGAGAGACTCTAATCCTATATCCTGATAGGATAGGACAAAGAAAAGGTGGGATTCAAGTGAGCTAAGAGATCTTACTGTGGTCTCCCATCGGAAAATGTTGCTATGGAAACAGAGCCAGTTTTCAGAGAGATACAAGCGTCCTTGCAGCAGGATATCCTTCTGGAGCGCACAGGCGTAATCTGCGTACAGAGAGCAAGAGCAAGTTACTCAGCCACTGACTGCAGCACAGCTGACCCAAACCTGTTAACTAAAATGAGACTGGGGTATTACAACACAATAAAAAGCCCTTTCTTTCACTTTTAAGAAGTCTACAAAGACAGACTTGTACTGGCTTTCATCCAGACCATGGTTCTGGGAACAGCCCAAGGCCAGAGTTGATGGTACATCAACTGTGATGTGAGGACAGCACTCCATCTATCAACTCCTGTGCACTCTCAAGTTTTCAGAGGTGTCAGGCAAGACCAGGAGTACATGGGAGAAGCAGTCATTAGTCAAACTTCAAAGCATCTAAAAAACAGAATACACAAACATTTTATAGTACAACAGATTATACTGGCAACTCCTACGTAACAGTAGTTCCTATGTTGTAGCAAGATAATAGTTTTCTACTAAACAGATCCTATCACTGGCTAAAACTATCTGCAGAGTGAGACACTAACAGGCAGATGGAAGCTATCCAGTTCTTGAGGCAGGGGGTATTTCCCAAAGTTGACTATTATTTTTAGGATTCTGTCTCTGACTGAAACACCCCTATTGAGAAACAGATTTCATCTACAATGTAATTACCCATCATCAGATACCTGCTAATTAAGAACAAGAGCAGAAGATTTAGTTGGATTTCTTAAAAATCTCAGAGAGCTTTCCCAGTTTCAGAGCCTGAAGATTCAAACAAAAGGAATTTTCAGAAGCGTTGCTGCTAGATAATTAAGATGGAACCTCTAACCTAAAGAAAGCTACCTAATGCATAGAAAATATGCAGAATGTATGTATTGATGCAACATATATTAATGATTTTGCCCTTAGAGGTATCTAATAGCTTATATTGGTATTGTCTGAGCCAGAATTTTGATTTTGTGTACTACAAGAACATAATAAATATAGTTCTTGTTCAAATATTAACAAGTTCAGGAGTCCCCAACATCTTAACTTCAAGCTAAATCTGCTTTTACAGAAGCTTTTATTACAATTCAAATTCTCTAGCATTTTCCCCCTCAAATAATCAAGTGGAAATAAATTTTCTTGTAACAAGAATGAGGCATGTATACAAGCCCTTGGAGATGTAACTACAAATAGAACTACAGAAGCTTAAATCTAAATAAGTAAGCACATGTTCAAGAACAGTGAGATACCAAAATGCTGACAGAGGAAGGCAACAGGAGTTTGAAGTTAAGGACTTGAGGAAATCATTACTAAGAACCTTGCATCTGACTTCTGTGTTTTTAGGAGAAGGATTCAGACTTATAAAGGTCATCATTGGGTAACTGATGAGCAACCCCACTCTGACCTACCGACACAAAAGAATATCAAAACAAATGGAAGAGATTACCATTTCTCTTTTTAAGTTTTTAGAACCAGTAACTTAATATTTTGCTTGAAAACAACATTTTCAGGCAAATTATAACAGCACTCCTTTAAGCTCCCATTTAGACAGTCTAAGTAATTCCTTTCATTTTAAGAAAATAATATTTTATATAATCTTTATATACAGTGCTCATTACCATGGAATAGTTGCTTATTTTTAACAGCTGATTTAAAAACAGAAGCAGTAACAATTCTTTTAATGAAGAGCAGCAAGCAATGGCTTCTTGGAGCACTGTAAAGCCTGTACCAAGTTTCTCTACACCAAGCAAAGGAAGAGCTCCTTGCTTGGTGAATGCAAAAAGTCCTTTCAAGGAAACACTGCATCTTATGGGGTAAAAAAAAAGTTATATGAAAGTAGTGGCTTTGCTTCTGATGGAACAGGTTGAGATTAACCCATTACTAAATCTCTTTAAATCCTACACAGTCTCTTTGAAACTGTGCTTCAGAGTTTGCTCCATGGCTTTCTGCATCAATCAAGTGTAAGGAGAAACATCAAAACAATGCTTTGAAGTAATATCCTTTCCTTATGTTTTACATCCCCATTGAAGTATTTTAAAAATGCATAAGGCATTTCAGAGGATAAATGCCTCCTGAGGCTGGAAAAAGACCCAGGGGTTTAACTGCTTCAGAGCTGTTGCTCGTGTACTGCAAGCATACACTAAACAGCCTCTGAAAATTCACATCATTAAAAGCTGCATAAAATGAAAGATGAACTTTAAACAGTCACAATGCCACTTCTGTATGAAAATATACAGTGTGTTTGTTACATAAATACAGCACAGGCAGGTGATAAAGGAGGGAATAAGGTGCATCACTATGCAAAGGACGTAGGGTTACATGCTTGCCTTCTTTGGATTCTGCAGTGGAGTGAAACAGAGCTGGAAAAGGAATATTTTAGTGCTGAGAAAAGTTATGCACCATAGTTTGCTATTCTCTGACACCTGCTTCTTTCCTCTCCCATTCATCTGAAAAATAGTCTTTTAAATTACAACCACCCACGTGTCACTCAGTCCCAGGAGTCTCATTAATCAAGATGCCTTGGACAAGGGTATTAGTTCCAGGGAGCAAGGGGGAAGTTTTTGCTAAGGATGCTCTACCTAGTTAACAGGGTCTCAGAAACAACATCCTTNNAGAGGTTTTTTTTTTTTTTTTTTTTTTTTTTCCCCCACAAAGCAGGCAGTAGAGGAGAGAAGTATGGACCTGGTTTTCCTTGAAGGTATCTCATGCTAGTTCAAAGACAGGAGAACAGGGAGTTATCAGCTGTAGTCAGAATTTGCCATAAAAAACCAAAGTGCTTTGACATGACTGCAATCCGAAGTCGCCAAACAGAAGACAAGGACTTTTACTGTGATTACGTCTTACCAACTATGAGTCTCTCTGAGTCTGGCAGATGAGAAAACTGTCTCTTGAATTCCTCATTCCTATATTTGTAAGTGGAACTTGAGAGCTGCAACAAAGAACAGTAAAAGGTTATGCAAACAGATTTATTTTCAGCCATCAACTGTCTTCATACTGGATATGTAATTTTATCTTGAAGAACAAATGAACCTCAGAAGAGCAATAAAGAATAGGTGGTATCTAAATGTGGTCATCACTGTAACTTTATGCTTACTTATGTAAGAGTATTTATTTGGCATGGCCCAAACTATTTCCTGTATCAGGCCAGATGCCAGTCACAAGGCACTACAGTGCTATGATAGCAACCTGGTCCACCCATGAGGGGATAAGAGCCCTTCTGGGACTAAATATTCTAGCACAGACTAAGTCAAAAGGCAGCAAGGCCACAACACAGAGGTGACAGAAAAAAAAAATCAAGTCCTCATGGAGACCAATAGAACACAAGGACACAGAGAACATCAATGTCTACTTGGAGTATCACTTCGGAATACTACAATGCACTGGATTTTTCACCAGTTGCTGTAACTAGACCTGTAGGAATTAAGATAATAGTTTCCTCCAGTAAGAATGAATAGCAGCATCAGCATCACTTCTTGATTCTGTCATGTTCTACAGTCCACCTCATTTTAAAGAGATCGCTGTCTATGATTTTCTTAAGATTCAAATTGGCCAGTAAACTCACAGCAAAGAGGACTATCTCAATGGATTTTAATTCCTTACTCCTGTAAACAAATGTGCCTTCTCCCATTCAAAATGAAGAGCTTCAGCATATTCTCCAGAAAACATTCTGCATAAAAGTCCTACTTCTCATTTTCAGCTGTAAGAGGATCATCTTTTTTTTCTTAGCAGATATTGGACACTTATTTTAGAGGTGGTCTTAGCTAAATGCTGTATAAGGCCATGACTCAGCTGGACTAAAACTATTACAGGAAGAAATCACTTTTAAGTGTTCCTAGAACCAGGTATAAATATACTACAAAAACCTCTTTCACACTTTTTTTTAACCTTTCTAAAGATCTTAAGCACATGGATGCTATTCTCTACTTGAACACCTGCATTACTCCAAAACTTGACATTCACCATTAGACCCATCTTCACCATAAGATTAGTTGCCGTTTATATTTAGGGGGGGAAGAAGGAAGAAAGAGGGCAAAGAATCACTTTTGACTGTATGACACACTCCTTGCAGCATGCTTGCTTTTGACACATTCCTGCAGCATGTTAGTTGGTCACTACTCTTTCACTATGTTTGTGTTTGTCCAAAAAATCCCAGGACAAAAACAGATTTATCTTCAGCTTGATGGTCTTTTAATAAACTAGAGCAAATAGTGCTCCAACCTCCTCAAGATTCCCACATTTTGCTCTCTTTCTCACTGAGGACATGCCTGCTTCTTGAAGTTCAAAAGTTCCCTGAACACCACCCTACACTTAGATCCTACAATGGTCTGGCTTCTTATACTTGAGAGCTGAGCTCTTAGACCACAAGAACACAAGTGCAACCTCAAAGTCAAGTGTTTAAGTGCATGTAACAGGTGAGAGAGCAAAGTTGCCCTGACCCAGATCAGCTTTTAAAAGAATAAGTCTATTTGCCTTCTACTACCATGCATAAAAGGAAGTCCTTATGTTTGACCTCTGTTTGCATGCATATTTGCTGTCCACTGATATTCTGAGCATTGTAATACAAAAAGGCAGCAAGGGATGCAGACAGAAAATATATCCACCCCTTCTGAGAAAAGTAAACATGAAAGGTTTGGGTGTAGCTGAAGAGGAACATGTCAGACCTGTCTCCTCTAAACTGTAATGCCTCCAGTTACACTTCAGTTATTTCTATGATTATAAAAACAACATTCTTGGAAAGCATGTAATCTGCTGAAGTAGGTGGGCTATGGTTTCTTGGCTTGCAATATCCAGCCCCGAAATGCACACTTTTAACTGATCATCCAAAAAAGGTATCCAATATCTGCACTGCTTTGAAGAAATTGAGTTCTTTGCAATTATTCTGGAAAGAGACATAGGGAAAAATGAAAAATTAACTCCCATCTGTCAAGTTGCCACCTGTAGTTCCAGAGTCCCTATGGTTTACACATAGTCCTACCTCAGCTGACTGAAGCCTGGGCTTGTGTTGCCAATGCCAGCATACAGGAAATAAAAGAACTGGTCTGCTATGAGAGGAAAATAAAAGCCACAATTTGTGAAATCATGATTTCGGAAGCAATGCTTCTAAGGAGAAATGTAGTTTCTCAAATATTATGTATACAAGAGAGAAGAGCTACACTGAAGTTTATCATTTTTGTGGTTGTTCATAAGACAAAAGGAATCAAAGAAAACAGGAGTATCACAGGGTCACAGACACATTTATGTAAGTGCCTGAATCAGCCAGTTCAACAGCTCCAAGAATCCAGACTCAGGATACTGAGTTTTACTTAGAACTGAATTTTTTCTAGAGCATAAAACCTGCTACAGCTTGTCTTAGAAACCCTTGCTGGCATTTAGAAGTGTTGTCATGAGTGACTGGACTATAAGAAATCCGTATTAACTGCAGATGTCTACTGAGCTCTTAGGACACTTACTCAGAGTCTGCTCTGAACCCTCATCTAATCAGCAGAAAAATGTGAGCACATTGAAACTTTTGACCTTTTATCTTTTCCCAACTTTGCATGAAAACTAGCTCACATAAATATGTACTTTTTACCTACTCAGTAGGTGGCTTGGTGATTGAGAAGAGACCCCTCAACAGACTTGGGAAACAAGAGGGGCAATTTTAACACTACTGGCAATTTCCCCTTCCTTAAATTGAAGAAAACAAGACATTCCTATGAATACAGCATCTTTCTTAATCACTACTATAATGTCCAACACGTGGCAGCATTTGAAGCAGGTTACTACCTCTGAGTTACAAAATCTAGCACCAAATATTAAAAGAGGAAGGGCATAAAACAGGTAGTAGCATGGCACTCACAAGATGAAAACAACAACTTATTTTTAATACATACACATTTCTAAGTTTAATTATAAACTTAGGCAAACACTTGGCCTGAGGATAATCTTAGGTATTTATGGTTATGCTATATTTAATCACCAAGGAAATAATTAAGTGCAGCCAATAACTTATTAGCATTTTTCATCTGAAGTCACAAAATATACCAGAAACCTGCAAAATAGCATAAAGAGAAAATCATGTTCAGTGACAACCAGAAAGTTCTACAGAAGACAGTAATGTAAGAACCAGATATTAGAGACACATAACCAAATGATTCTCATACCTTGTTTGGAAATGGACCGGTTCAACTATATAAAGTCATGTTCCAGAAAAAAAATATGTAAACTTAAATAGAACTAAGCTGAGTTATTTATAGGATAGAAGCCTGTTAAAAAAAACAGCTTCCCTTCACATTTACATCTCCAAAGTGGAGCCACTGCAAACAATTTGAGCCATTTAGCAAACTGCAGAGGAAAATTAAGCAACTTCTCCCGAGAGTACAGCAAAAATCCTAATCATTAGGAAATTATTTGATTGCAGATATCACTAAGCATGCAGATGAGCAATCAACTTCAGAATGGTGTGCACATTTTTTAACAATCACTAATGACAGCAATAATTCTGCATTTGTTTTGTTAGTGCTTTCCCTTTGTTTTGAGACACTACAAAACCCAAGTAACCTGACAATTTGCATTCTATAGTTGTGACATGCAGCTATGAATACAACAGCTGAGATCACAGGTAAATTGACCTCACCAGTAGGGTAATAACTCTCATATCACCTAATTTCAAGAGATGTCTCCCACTGAGCTTCAATCCCAGTATCAGTTAACACCAGAGGCTCAAGATCCCAGAATCAAACAAGCCTATAAGCAAGCTGCCCAAACTACCATTTCTTTTATGCTCCGAAGCCTCATTTAACCATTAACATATGGCCGGTGGAACTTATAGCTTTGGTCCTCTGTCTAACAACATGTAAATCCAGGCCACTAACTCTAAATCCCACTTAAAAGATCACCTGACAATTCCCCAAAGACCTGTACTTTCCAATGAAGCTTCTAGACACGGTCAAAAACAAACGTGGAGGTATTAGTAAGGTTAGGATAAAAGTACATTTTAACCTTACAGTAGCATATTAAAACAAACATTAAGTATTCTGGCAAAAGCTGTTGCATTTCTACTGAATAATGATTTCTTCCCTATTCAAATTCATATAAAAACCTTCTTAGCATCAAGAGAAAGAAAAAGAACATAGCCTCCAGAAGAACAGCACCCAGTCAGAGAGAAGTCTGGATTTTATACAAGACTCCTCTATACTGCAAATATTCTTTAAACTTATCTGATTAGGGGGACACAAGGAAGTAAAAGTAGGAAAAAATATCAACCCAAAACCTACAAAAAGAAAAAAAAATAAAACCTAAACAAAACATACTAAGATCCCACTTTCAGTGAGATTAAAGCCTCACTAGGAGAGATGAGAACCAAGTTAACAGCCCTGAAAAAAAGCCTCATTTAACAGTGCAAGGCAGACAAACTTAAGACTTCACATGCTCCAAGACAGATTCAGACAGACTCCTTTATTAACACAGGAACACTTCCCATGGCACACTGAGATGATCTGTCCCCTGTAAAACGTGCCAGGTCTGACAAGCCTTTCCATCACAGAAATGTTGATCCCACTGCAGCCATTTCTTCAGACCACAAAAGTTCATTAATCATCCAATCTAATCTGTAACACACAAGCCACAGCTGTCCAGCTTTAAAAGTAGAGCTGCAATGACCAGATTTCTCTTTGGAAAATAATAAAATATATATTTTACCTTTTTTAAAAGTCACACTGGATGGCAAAATCCATCCTACCTATGGATAGTTCTTCTGCTAGTATATTTGGTTAACTTTATCTTCACCTCATGAATTATTTTTTGATTGTAAGCAAGTTATTCCATATCTCCTTCTGAGGTAGAGATTAAGATTCTCAAGTCTATTACCAAAAAGATTGTTCTTCTTCAGACATATTCTTGTGGCTTTTCTGAATCCTGTCATTTTCAGTGTCCTTCTGGAAAGCTAGATATAACATTGCAGGAGTTATCACAAACAGATAAATCTGAATCACAGATTGTTTTTAGGCACAGGATCACACTGAAAGCCCACATCCACATGACTACCAGTCTGCCTTATCTTCCTGCAGTTACAGGGTAGTTTCCCACTTCTCCTGACAACAAGCACTCCACTGTATGTTGGAAGTGTCAGACTTATTCAGTCTACCTTGTCACACATGAACAGTCCAGATCCACTCTGTTACAGTGATTTATTTTCACCAACCAATTCTTGACAAAAATCACAGAAAAATATTTGTTTAGGAACCATTTTCAATCACTGAGTACTCAAAAGCTTTACTAGCAGTGACTTGTGTTCTTTTCTCTCTTGAAGGACAAAAGCATTTAACTTACACAGGGAAAGAACCACTCACAGGACCTGAAGACATGACATTACTTAGGATGACTTCCTGTGCTGTGCACAGTATACTGCACACTTTGATTCACTTTTGTTGATTTTGGGAGGGGTGTTGTGGGTGTTTGGGAGTTTTTGTTGGGTTTTTGCCTTTGTTTTTAATAAGGAGATATTTGACCACATCTGCTTATCCACACAGTTGTATTTAATTGATAGGTCATGAGAAGCATGTCAAGCAATTAAAAAGAAAGAAACCAAGCAACTGTTGCCAGGGTTTGCTCAGCCACTGTATTCCTTAGGAGCCTGCTTTCCAAAAGTTCCCATGCTCTCAAGGAAATGCGAACAAGCTCCTAGTCACAGTGGGAGGGAGAAATGTTTAGGGAGCTACAGCTATTTTCCTTACATTCATTATATGCTTTTTTTTCCTTCACCCTTACCTGTGGAGAGGGGAGTCTCAAAAGCACAGGGCCACTGGCAGGCACAGGGTTGTGCACTAAGGCAATTATGTCCCCACTCCTGTGGCCCAGCCCCCACCCCCTTTCTTCGTGGAGGCTGAAGGAGAAAGGAACTCTAACACTCTTAGTGACTGAGCAGAAAACGAACAGCATTCTCCTTCAGTGGCATCCACTAGAACTTTATATTTCTAACAGAAGGAAGACATACTTTCACCAGAATGTATAATTTAAAGAAAGGGATATTAAAATACAGGTCACTAGCAAATACTCCAGCTACTGTGTCTTCCAAGAGCTAGTTTGGTTGGGGGTGGGGAAGGTGGGTGAATAGTTGAGTGAGGGGTGGTATTTCTGGTTTTTTAAGCCTATGAGACCCATAAACAAGGTTAAAGACAGAGTCCCTGGTTCTCTCAAAACCAGTGTTACTGTTAACTAGCTCTCACATAGGCACAGGCAGGCACACTGAAAGTGTCAGACAGACTGTGATTTATCACTAACATAGGAGCTTCCAAAATCCAGGTAGAAAGAAACTCCTCAGAACTATTTCATTATGGAGAGCTGCTGAAAAATTGCATGCCCACTTAGAAAACATTTGACACCCAGTGTCATGGAAGTGACTGAACGAGGTGCTTCTGAAAGGAAGACAATTTCTATTTGTTTTGAAGACCGGGTACAACACATCAAAGCACTGTGTCCCACAGGAGTAGCCCAGCTCTCACCAAGTGAGATGGACATCAGCCCCACCAAGCCAATATTGACCTGACACGTGGTGAAAGCCTGTTTTCCTGAAAAGCAGTTCTGGTCAACTACTGACCAGGGAGAGCTGATCACAAGCGTTTCCCCATGTAGAAAATGAACTTGGCTGAGCTGGAACACTGCTCACAAAATGCCTGGTCAATTCCCACACCTCACCAGTCACAGTGTCCTTGCAAGAGCAGGAATAAAAGTCTCATGCTTCACCTATGTAAGTACAGATATCAAAACATGGTAGAGCATAGCTTGAAAAACAGCCTAGAAAATCCACAACCAAAGTTGTTACAATTATGATTTTGACAGACAAGAAAATTTAACATCCTATGAAATAGTATGCTGCTAACATCAGGTTATATAATTATAACAAAGGTAACGATTTTGTGAATAATTTTAAAATCTGGCATCCTTCCCAAGAAAATGAAAAGGCTTAGAGTTGAAAATATAAAGGTAATTCTTCAGAGAACTTTGAGTTGCATAACCAGTTAGAGATTACATTTTTAATGTTCTTTAGAAAAGAGAAAAAATCAAAACCAAGACTCAAAAAACAAACCAAAACAGTAGAACAGACCTGGAACAATTTTGTAAGAGAATATTCCAGTTTAGAACATGTGAGGAACTCTCACAAATTTCTCCTTCAAGGTCACACCAGAATTAGCTCATTTTCACATTTCACTGAAATAGGGTTCAGCTGAAGGTGCTTGTTTCCAACAAGATGCTTAGGAAACAGACTGATAACCTTCTTATCAATTATAAGAAAGCCTCTTGCCATTACTAGTACTACGTATTTTTTTTTCCTGAATAACAAGATCTTGGATTGAGAACATCATCTGTTTATTCTGAAGCAATGGTTTTGTAGTATTCAGTACTTTTTTTTTTCTGCAAGTAAGTGTTTTAAAGCATTTTAACAGTGAAGCCAATGTACTTTCATAACAACTCTGGTTTGGAGATAAAAATCTCAAGCTTGCCACGTACAGTGCAGAGCAAAGCATATGCTCTATTTCAGAATAAAACTGACTGAGGCACGAAGCTAACGTAAAGTCAGAAGACACACACCCCCTACACATACCTCCTCTAGCTGCCTACAGCCTGTTCCAAACCATACAAATCCCTGGCCAAAGCCTCTACAGCTCCCCCCTCTCTCACCCACTTGCTCAGAGCTGGTGCTGGCCACCCTCCAGCAGTGCTAGCTAGTGTTCTGCCAGCCTCTCAGCCTGTTTTCCAAGCTGGCATGCAAGCAAACACCCTAACCTTGCAGAATAGGCACACAAATGCTACAGCAACTGGGCAAAGAAAACTTATGCAGGGGTGACATTTAAGAACTGCCCAGCTCCAATCTAAAACCACCATCACCAAAACTGATTTTGGGAAGCAGACTGCAGTAGCATAAATCACTTCAGGTTTACAGAAGTCCCAAAGGGAATACCAGAGGAAAAGTACAATCACCAGGGAAATACCAGCTTGGAAAGAAGCACTTAATGCCTAGCATCCCTCCTCTCTGCATTGCTGAAGGCTACAATCCAGGAACTAGCCTTAAGAGTACATCTGCACCTGGCAGCTCAGCATGGAGACAAATCGACTCTGACACAAAACCCAGCCACTGTCTCCTGTTTTAAGTCAAGCCCTTACCGAGACACCTTCTCAGTCTGAGCTCCAGAGCAACAGGTCAGGACATCAGGACATGCTTCATGTGCACCCAAATTCCCCAAAATGCATACATTACCAGCCACCCAGAGCTCAGCTCTTCACAGGCACTTTGAGGCAAGGGATACAGGGTTCTGCATGCCCAACAGATCTCTGCCTGCTCTGAGAGAGGAACAGCAGCCATGCACCTATTCTGCTTTCTTTATGCTGGCTCTCCCTTTCCACCTGCCTTACCTAAGACCTGTCTGCTACATTTCCAAAATGACTACACGGAGTCAGCAGCAAAGAGAGCCCTCTCTCAGCACAGCCCTACTGAGGAAACTGACAGAAGAAATAGAAAAATGCACGTCAAGGAATTTCAATCACACGGATTTAAATCTGAAAGTCTGAAAGGATGAGATAATGGAACAAAAAGAGGCTGCATTTACAGCCATTTTGCAGCCCCAGCTGCTGGCTAGGGTAAGTAGCTGCCTCTGTGCACCTAGCTGGGTGGTGGTTCTGAAGGACTTGCAGCTCTGCTGTCAAGATCAGCTACATATGTAAATATCAGGAACTGGTTTCACCAGTAAAACAAGGTAACTCTTTTGCTTTCCCAAAGAAAAGACAGGATACATCACGGGGAATCTCCCTGTTATGAAAGAACAGCAAAATATTAGGAAGTATATCTATACAGAAAAATAGTCACTCGGAATTTATTTCCATCAGAAAGCCAGTGAGAGAATTCAAAGTGATCTTAGAAAGGCCTTCCCAGAGTCTGGGTACCAGTGTGACTCAGGTCTCAAAAATAGCATTAGCATAGACTGTTTTAAGTGCATTTCCTGTTTATAAGATAACACCATCTGCAGCTTATTGAACACCTGAGTGTGGACATTTGCAATTAGCAATGAGGCTGATTATTTCAGTATCAAATATAATTATTTATATAAATGCCACCAAGTACCTCTGAGTTTGGATTAAACAAACACTTAGATTTTAAATATGAAAATTAAGTAAAAAGTTCAAGAGCTTTGGACACTTCCCATGGACAATCATCCTCCTCAGTTATGAATTAGAAATTAAGCTGCTTTTAAGAGCCAAGATGTCCCAATCTCAGATTTACGCAGCATCCTCATCAACACCTCCCTAGCTGGCAATAACATCTTTGAACCTGGTAGTAAAACCATTCTTGTAATGCCCCTGACCAGAAATCACATCTCATGTTGCCTCCCCAGAACACCAGCACAAACCAAGTTCACAAGGCTCTTAACCGCCAAACCTCTTCTCATTTTAGGGAAAATTTGAGGATCTGTACCTACTTTCTTGACTTCATAAATGCAGCATTCAAGCATTCTTTTTGTTCTATTTTAGTAATTTTGTTTACCCCATGAAGATTTAACAAAAAGGAAAAGGGTAAATCAAAATATAACAAGAAAGTCCTGTGATACATCAACTTGTAAAACAAACTTAATACAAATAAACCAATTGTGTTTGGATGAACTCTGCACTTACTGTCTTAACACTTAAAGTTAAGTGTACTCGAAGTGAGTTTGTCATCCTCCAGAGTTACCCTTTAGCTCAAGTCCCTATGTCTACTTCCCAGGCTAATTTTGAGTCTTTTAACCATGTTGTCCAGGTTTCAACAGCCTTAAGTGTATAAGTATAATGATGCAATGGTAATTAAAAGCTCAATCGAGATTATTTCCTTTAGGATAACAAAATACATTCCTTTCTGAACAGCAGTTTCATCTGACTCACATTTGTTTTTATAGCACATGTATGAAACAAGTAGCCAATGTTATTGATTAAGAACATCTGTTTCCTCACCTGATCTTCCACTGCATGCTGCCCAAGTAACACAAAAAAAAAAAAAAAAAAAAATCAAACTGCCTGTCTTTAGACTTATTTGATCCATTTAACATACATAGGGAAAATCCAAATGTTTTGAGGGTGATGACAAACGCCTTATACAATAAATAAACTACAAGACATAACTTCTCAACTCATCTTCCTTACCTGCAAGGAAGTCCCACCAAGATTATCTGGTGCCAAAGTAGCCAAATACAGAAGCAAATGAACAGCACACTTCAGCTGGACATTCCCCTCCTTACCCTGCCAGTAAAATCTGTCTCTCTGTAGCTGCATCTCTGATCTATATTTTAGTAACAGTGCCCAAACACCGATCAAAAACAACATGATGAAGGAAACAATCACCATGGTAGTAATTCCCCTTGGTGCCATTTAGTTTTCAGCAACTCATAAAAGGACACAGTACTTTCTATCAGGACCACAGTGAAAACCTGAAGGAGCATATTAAACCACAGCACTACATAGTTAATAATGCAGGAGTGACTGTGGCCAATTACATAAACTGCTTTGCTATAAATTACTCTGGTCATCTCATTAAACCAGCCAGTAGCCCTACTGCACTTGAAATTGCATGGAAAGTGGCACTCACCAAGCAATTGCCCCAAAAGTTCTCCTGGCTGCTGCTAGTGACTTAATACAGCACAAAACAATCATATCCTGCACAGTTTCATCTACCTGGCTTCTTTCCCTCTCCTTATATACAAGTGGTTCACCCATAGCAGACCTGGAAAAGACTGTGCTACACCACTCCCTGTTTGCAGAAATACAAGCTGTAAACAAAAGCAAAAAAAAAAAAAATCTTATTCCCATCTCCTAGAGCTGACTTTTAAAGCCCTCATTCTGCAACTTAGGGATTTCCCTTTCATTAAAAGGATACCACTATTCCAACTCCTTGCAGATTTCCTGAATCATGCTGCATTTCTAATGGTTTTGCTCCCAGTGACTAGAAAAAAAATAAATCACACAAATCTGAAGTATTTTCTTCCTGACCTATTATAATTAATCTTCAGGTTCTAGACTAATTTATACGTGTATAGTAATAATTCATGTTGCATAGAACTACCTACTGCTGCAGCTGGCAAAAGCTTATTTTGACAGGGCACCACTGTCAGTCTTTGTTCAGAACTGGCAGAAATTTTATGTCAGCCAGATCTACATCAGTGCTCAGTCTAGAGATGTACCAGCAGCAATAAAGATATTCCCAGCATGAAAAAAGGGAGAAAAACCACTTCAGCCTAATCACCTATGTTCAAGGGCTGGGTAGAACTGCAGTTTGTCTTCCTACCAGGTTAAAACACTGCTGCTGTATAATCAGTGCTATCACAGGGCTGAAAAAAGGTACCTGTTTCTGGAGATTCCAGGCAGGTACAACAAACAACATGCCAGTCCTATGACTACAGTGAAAGCTATTTGTTCTAAAGTTAGGGCATTTAAAAAAACCAAACCAAATAAACAAAAGCCAACCAAAAAAAACCCCAAAATGCAGCATTAATGTGCTTAAAGGCTTTTATTCTCTTTGTAGGCCTATAGCAATTAATTTAACCAATTCTCATCCTTCTTAGCAGACTGCTTCATACCAGCAAATAAAAAGGAGGCTAAAAATCCTCCTCCAGTGTCAAGAGAATTTATACAGCTCCTCCACATCCCAAACATTTGGAGGCACAGATAAGAAGAAGCAACATACCAAGTATACAACATGAGAGAACTACTGTCACAAGGCCTTAAATATCAGCCCCTAGAACAATTACCACTTCAACCAGCCCAGTAAGCCATTCCAAGAATGATGTGAGTCTTCAGAGAAAGGTGGAAGGAGGATTCAAACAATTACAGATACAAGAAATAGTTCATTTAACCCTACCCATCTTGGGCCCTAAAATGCCTCAATTTGTACCTGTGCTTCAACAAGTTATCTATATCTCTCCTTGTGCAGGTTTGAGTCATATATGCTTACTGTATTCTTGCCATACATGTTATTGTCACACACTCCCAGACTAGTTCTTTCTTGTAGAAACCAGATCCATGCATGTAAAAATTCAAAATACTTTCTAGATCTTGTACAATCTCAGTTGCTCTTGTATTATGAAAAGTAAAAGTCTTATTTTCACTTTCCACTGTAACAATTATTTACTTCTATTTTCAAACTCCTCCACACTGACCAACTCTTTAAACTGGCATTACACTCCAACCAATTGCCTTTTTAAAGTCTTTTTTATCACTTTCCCAACACCTCCTTGACACCCTACATTTTTAAATTCTTAAAGAAGCCTCCCAGATACAAGCAATTTTCTGAGATGCTCATTTAATTTCCAATCATTGCACATACTTTTTCATTCCAAGGGAAGGACTTACTTTTTTGGGGTTTTTTTCCACAGGCATTCTTCTTACTGTAGACATACATGAACTTTCTTTGACTGTTCATTAATACAGACTAGAGTTCCCAGACACAACACCCTCACTTTTGATGCAAGGATCATTTTCATTAGCTTCCTCATTCACCTTTACCTTCTTCACTATGGTAGGAAAATACTTAAGGCTTTCACAGGTTTCTTCTTCCAAGGATATTATACTGAACCATATTTCAGTATGAAGGGCATAAAAAAAGGAAAAAGGTAAATTCAGAATCCTGAGATAGGGCTTCCAGATATAAAAATTTCCAATCATCTTTGGCTTTCATCATCTACTTGTAGTTGCCAAAACTAGGACTATTTAATCAACTGCAGATAAAAGCTTTACAGTTTCCACTGGAGAGAGAAAGCCCTGAGTTTAAGGCTGTCAGCAATCATTTTTTTTATTCTTCCAGTGAGTTTACTCAAGTCCAGCTTTGTTCACCTCCAGGTGGGGGGGAAAAAAAACCCAAACAAAAACCAAAAAATATGCCATGACACAATATCAACCTTAAAATTAGCAGTTAGTAATACTATTAGTTTAAGAATTACTCACAGTAACAGAGAAAACGAATTATTTCTCAAAATTATTCAATAAAGACATCCAAAGTATTAATTCTTTGAAGAGATAAGAAAAATTCCACATAGTAGCATACTCTTCTTCCCTCCCTGATAATTTTTCGGCTACCCTTTCTTTTCCCCACTCACCATAGCCAGGAGAGAGATTGTGTCCCAGAGGCTGCCAACCCTACCTGCTGCTAATTACATGTGCTCACAGCACCTACTGAGCATTCATGATACCTGGCCTGACTTCCAGAGGCATGGCACAACTCCCTACTCCCACTCAATCCATGAAAAATTGAAGTCAAACCAGTCCGGCTCTAACATCCACATTTGGTTTCTATCATCAGCAAAACAAGAGTACATCACCCTCAGAAGAAATGAGCCCTTGGAGCAAACTTAAGTTGCAGGAAACACGCAGCCCCTCCAAGCAAATAACCCTGGCCACAAAGCTGATCCCTGGATGCTACCACAGGCTAGTCCTGCTGTTGTAGCAATTCCTCCATTCTGCTGACTCAAGAATGAGAACAAGCGTAACAGGTCCCCACCTGCCACAGGACACTAAGATCACCTCTGTCAAATGTTAGTGACACATGCTTCACACACTGCAACAGGCTGCCTTCCATGCTGTCACCTACACATTTACTATGACTCAGAATTTAGGGAGTTTTAACAATTTGTTTTTAATAGGCAGCAGCTGATGATCAACCATGCAAGTTATTGAAACATTTTCTGTTAAGAGCAAGGAGAGATGACAATGACATAACATTTTAAATAGAATTAATTAATTTTCACCTCAAATTTGTGACTTCCTGGTTCTTGCTGCTTTACAATTCAGTTGCCTTGAGGCTGAGAAAATAAGCACCATGGCTTCCTGCAACCAGACTGGTACAGGCTTTTAAAACTAATCAGTGACAGACGGTAAGGCTACAACATTTCCAGCCACAGCATTATCTTACAAGAGGGAAGTATTTATGCAATTACTTTGTTTTAACTGCAAGGTTATGTTTGCAGAACCAGATAAACACCAACATCAAACACATACAAAGGTCTTGAAGTACAAATCAGACAGAAGATAATCATTTAATCATACTGAAAAACACCTCATACAGCAGCTGCCACCACACTGAAGAATCCCACTGACTTGAAGTTACACATTAGTACAGGAAGCAGAGAGTGGCACTGTGAGGATACACAATATCCTGCACTGTGCAGGCTCAAAGCTCTGCTCGAAGAAACTTCAAGCCTTAACCACGTGTCTCAAACCTAAGAGTGCAAAGCCAATAGCACCGCCACATTCTCCATATAGAATACTTTATTTTCAATTGCCAGGCCTGTCAAGAAAACACTGAGCTGTTAACTGCAGGTCCAACAACCTGACACTGAGACCTGAACAGGTTTATTCCTCGCACAAAACACCACCTGCATTAGTGGTTGTATACAAGCCATCGAGCATTAGTTTACACAATCTAATTTGCCACCTAACAAGAGCACGGCTGGCAGTTGCAGTGCCTGCACAGCATGACTTCCTATCAACTCGAGTAGAGAGGCACAGCTGGGCACAGGCAGGACAGCCCTGGATCATCCTTGTCTCTGTAGGGATAGTGAAGAAAATACTGAACACCCCAAGAACTCACTCTAGCAACACAAGCCTATGACCTGCTGGGATTTTATTAGTCCTGTCCCATTTCCATTGGCTCCAGATTACTACTGCTCCGTTTAAGAGTACACATGCATTTGGAGGGGATTTATCCTACAGCTTGAGATGCAAAAACAGATGTCCTGACCATTAGGACGTCTGCTTGTGAACAGGAGTGACAAAAACACACAAGCTAGATTTAGAAACAAGGAGTTGGGAAATCTGATCTCCCCCCCTTCCGCTCACAGCTCTGCCATGGACTGCTTCTGGCCTTCACTGCTTACTCAATCTTTCACCTGCTAAGCACAATGAACACTGTGACAACCTCATTAGGAGAAGGACACAGTGGAGCAGATGATGTTCCCATGAACTGAAGCACACCTGATACAGAACCTGAGTCAGACTTCCTTCCTCACAGCTCTGGTACTCTATGCCTCCCACAAGATCAGCTGTTACCCTGCCTGTGGCTCCATGCACACACAGTCTCCTTCCCTATCAAACACTAACAATCCATGCACCAAATTAACAGCAAAACATACACTCCAAGTCAACACTCACATTCACTTTCTCTCAAGACATTTAAAAAAAAATCTACCAGAAGAAAAGTACTGCAATAAGCACTTATTACTACACACTCTGCTTTCAG
Organism: Irena cyanogastra; assembly: GCA_013397155.1. Taxonomy (NCBI): domain Eukaryota; kingdom Metazoa; phylum Chordata; class Aves; order Passeriformes; family Irenidae; genus Irena; species Irena cyanogastra. Next base: position 539,366 of record VWZV01000703.1, read on the forward strand.
TCAGGCATTTCCTTGTAAACAAGAAAATTTGAATTACCTCTTTTCTGCCTTTCTTATTCACAAAGTCAATTTTTACAGAAAACACAGGAAGCTTATTTACTCTTGTGGAAAAAAAATGTGTTTACTTGAAAAAAACGAACACCAGGAATGGAATTCAGAACCACCAACCATCAAAATTCAGCCCTTATGCTTAAAAAGCATCAGAGCATCAAAAACATCTTTCTAAAGGCATAAGAAACACTGGCAGGAACTGGGAAACGGGGCACAGAAGCCATAAGTTCTGTCACTAACTTGATCCGAGACATCAGATAAACAACTTCACCCCCTCTCAGTCTCACCTTACCCTTTAGTAAAGCAGTAATGATAAAATTACCTGCCTCACTACCTGGGTGGAGAACGCTTTACTAATTCATGACTACAAAGCAACTTGAGAACTGTGGATATAAAGCTTGTACATATACACACATACATAAATTAAAATAGACACGTATTATATTTATAAATTAAAACCAAATTAGCAGAGAGCTAAAACACATTACCCAAAAGCTCCAGTCAGCACTCCAGCTATACTGAGCAGGACCCTGCATTTTCTCTGGGCATGAATTAAGACTCTCCTCTGAATCAGTAAGCAGCTGGTTAACAAGACCATGATCCACTTCATGAACTTCCTGTGAACAAAGAAGTAAGGTATGTAATCCAGCAGTGGTGGAGAAAGGTGAAACAAGATGGTTAGTCCATTTAACAGCTGTATATTAAATGAAACCTGACATGGTAGTTTCACCAAGGTGACTGGCCATGAAAACACTTCCCACTGACAGCTTTTTCATTGTTTTGTTTTGTTTTTTTTTCCCTATACTATATTTAATTATATTTTACGTTTTTTATCAAAGTATTTTATTTCCAGTGCAGCCCCCCACAACTTGCACATTGAAGCTGCACAGATACTTAGAACCGAAGTAATATCAACACAAGACATCAGTGCCGAACATGCAGCACATCTCAGGAACCTGTGAGACCTTTCAGAACTTGAGAAAGGTCATACAGACCACAGGACTGACATATATTATTGTAATACTGGTACATCAAGTGTTTATACTTACTGTTAGTTACACTATAAATTGCACATAAATAACAAGCCAAATAATTTGACTCGTATCACTTACTATAAAGATAATAAGCAGCACTGTTTTCTAATTCTGTAGCACTCCCTCTTGTTATCAGCATTCTTCTCTTTGGAAGTCAGTTTTACTTTATAAAGGGAAACTGAGGCACAGAATGTCACTTGTGCCATCCCAGCCAGCAAACGGTACAAAACCAGCCCAGAGCCCTAACCAGTAACCCCGTCTGTACTACCGGATCCACCGGGATGAGGCAACGCTGGGTTTCAACTCCAAACCAACTCAGAACCGACACGGTGTTGGGCCACCCCCGGCCGGCCCGGGGTGCACAGCCCCGCCCAGCGCTGCCCCGGGGCCGCGGCCCGGGCTGGGGACAGGCTGCGGAGGGGACAGCGGGGCGAGGCAAAGGCACAGACACTCCGGGCTACGTGGTGTGAGAGCAGAGCTGCCCCCGAAGGAATTTTCCACGCGAGCACCCGCACTCTCTGCGACCTCCACCAGTTGCTGCTCGCCCGCGCCCTCCCCACCAAAGCGCCGGGGTTCAGCAGCTGCCCGGCAACCCCGCAGCCGCCTCCCCGCTGGGTCTCCCGGGAGCCCAGACCCTGCCTGCAGGGAACCCAAGGGGCACTCACCGCCCCCCTCACCGGGGCGCCTCGAGGGCCACCCTGCCTCCGGCCCCGCCTCGCCCCAAAAACTTTCGGGGAGGTGGGTGGGGACGGCGGAGCTTCCCAGCGCTGCCNGCCGTCATGGGGGGCGGAGAGCGCTGCGGCGCCTCCGGTGCCCTCCTCGACCGGCCGCGGCAGCCCCTCTGCGGCTTCCGCAAGGGTTAAGTGAGAAGCCTCCGCGCCGGTGGAAAGTTTGAGGGCTGTAGTAGGAAAAATTTCCCGGCTGCGCGGGGGGGCGGCGTTCGCTGCCTCCTGCCCGAGGCAGCGCCCCGCGCCCGCCGGCCTTCGTCAGCGCAGCCGGTTAAACAGCGCCCGGGCAGCGAAACGGCTCCCAAATCCCGGGTTCGTGGGATTCCACGGAAAACACTCCGAGAGGCCGCTCCAGGGGCACTCCTGGGGGAGTGGGGGGAAGGCTGGCTGCAGGCCGAGCGGAGGATGAGGTGGCACAAAGGGAGTCAGTGAGGGGGGATTCGTCGCAGGAAACCCTGGGTCTCATTTTTGAAGCTGCTGCAGCGCCGAGTGGTTTCTGCCCCAAGCTCTAAGCACCGGGAGGGCTCCTCAAGTCAGGGGACACAATCAGAGTGATGATGGCACACAGATTTGCACCCTCAGCTCACCTCATGCCCTATGGGGTGCAAAGAAATCGCATTGCTGGGTGATTGGCTGGTGGATGGATGGATGGATGGATATACGGATGGGTAAAGCAGCCTGTTGTGACAATGCTACTTTCTCCTGTGACAACAGGAGTGCCCAAAGTCTCCATAGGTGACACCCCTGCCCGGTTGTTGGCCTAGACAGGACAGCATTAATGCAAGCAACTGCAAGTCTCCAGAAGTTTACAAGAGAATATAGAAAAGAATGTGTGTTTTGTTTCATTTTTGTTCCTTGCATTCTTGATTTGTACCTGAAACTTGCGTTTTGAGGGCTTTTTTCAACAACACTCAGGGTAGCAGTTTGTTTTTCTTTTGTCCAAAAACTGAATCATACTGAGTTATCCAAGTGGGAGAAGCTTCATGTACAGCTACTAGCTGCTAGCAACACTAACCAACCTCCTTTGTATTCCCTCAGTTAAAAGCTGGCTGACCTGGCACTTTGGCTCGGGCATGACCTACTTAATGGAGGATTCACAAGAGAATGGCTAGTTCCGGATGACATGAACATAAATAGCATTTGCAGGAACAATGGTGGTATGTGCATCACAACACACTCGAAGGGTTTTTTTGAAGCACACCAAGTACTTGGGTTTAAATCAGACAGTGTTTGGATTGCCTTTGGTTCAGATCCTACTGACTCCTCTGACACGCAGTCGCAATCAGCACTCTAAACCAGTAACTCAGTCCAAAATCGTGTTGAAATGCCAAATGCCTTTGATTCTACTGGTTATTCTTTCCTCAAACTCTTCATTGTTTTTGACTCCTCTAACTTTTTCCTTTTGTGGATATTTTGGCTTTGCTCACTAACACTTTGGCAGTACTTCCTTCAGAAGACCCTCACAAACTTCCATCTTCCTTCTGAAGAGCTCTGTTGCTCTGCACTTGGTCCCAATTCTCTTCTTAATATGATTCCTGCCTGGTAGTCACAGGCCTCCCCACTCTCCCAAGCCACATCAGAGAAGTATTTGCCTCCTAGATTCTTTTAATCACACTCCCTTTAGCCTATCCTGCTTTCACTGATTCCACAGTTTTGGGGTCTGCACACTGAAGCTAGTGACAACTGGTGACTCCAGGAATGGGCCGTTCCTCTTGACATTGTTTGGTCAGCCAAGTTTTGCGAATCAATTATGGATCCTTGTTGCTTTTAAATGCAAAGAAAAGCAAAAATACTCATGCTTCTCTCAGCTGCATTGTGCTTTAAGAGTTATGGAATTGAGTCTTTACTGGATACTCAAGCACAATTCCATTACCTGGAGAGTTTTGAAGATATGCAAGATCATTAGATGAAGTGTGCCATAATCCCTAATCCTATAGTTGAGGGAAGAGGTGTCACCCAAATAGTGGCAGTAGCCCATGCTTGATACAGGTGTAGCAAGCCTGGCAGGGCTGGATGGTACAGGTGAGGCTTGGAGCTGCTGTAGCTCTTCCCACAGGGTCGTGCTCTGTATGGGCCTTCTATAAACACAGACTAATTCAGAGCACACCTGCTGGTTTTGCAGATAGGCTGCCCTCTCCAGCAGTTTTCCCCTCCACCTGAGCTGCATAGGCAAGCTCTACTTAAATATAGGTAGAGTTTAAGTAGTCAACTTTTGATGAAAAAGGATTTGTTCTGCACTGAAAAAAAACCACTTTGGGGAATATAGTTAACCTGTAAACACCATTTGTACATAGCCACAAAGATACTGAGTTCATGAAGTTTCCTTTTGTGGTGCATTAGGGTGATATTGTGGTGCATTAGTGTTCAGAAAATTAAGCCAATGCTCTTTGTGTTCTCCCCATCACTCAGGAGTGGTTCAGCAGAAGAGACCTCCTTTGGAGTATCTGGATATTCTATACTCAGCCCAAAGTTGTGGTTTATACAAGCATAAAGTGAAGAACAATGTATTATCTTCCCTCTGCTCTCAGAGCATTTTCAACATCTTCTCAGGGAGAGATCAGAACAGCCGCCGGGGAAGTAATTGTTGTCACTTGCAACGTGGCTCTCATCCAGGGAGCAGGCAGAGCACTGTGAGCTCAGAGCTGTGGTAACTTTAGTAAGTGCGACATTCACTAGGCAGAATGTGAGGTCCTGTTGCTATAATACACACACATTTTTTACCCCTACTACCAGAGGGAGAGATGGTGAGGCCATGTACTGCAGCAACCATGAGCCAGCACATTGGGAAACTCTATAGATCTGCAGTGTCTTCATTCATCTTCTTCTTGGTGGTGGGTGAGTACTAAACCACCTTCCTTAATTAGAAGAAATACAGGTTGTTCTTGGAAGCTTGGCTTGAGAAGTTTTCTTTTTTTTTTTTTTTTCCAAAATGCAACTTTCAACTGAGGACTTCCTCAGGGTGCAGGGAAATTGTATTTAGTGTTGTGCATTGCATTAAAACATACTTTTCTCTTTAGATACATTCCTGTTTATCTAATATAAATGTTCAGAAAGAGTGTATTTGCCTGTCTTTTCTCAGATGTGTATCATCAGTCCTAGAAGGTTCATTTCTATTTTATTTCTCTGATGTATTAGCCACCAGTTATTGTCAAAAGGTAATTATTCATATCCATTTGTGAAAGCCAACCTCAGCCCAGGGCAAAAGTCATATAAATTAAGAGCAGCAATGTGCAGTCATTGATCACTTAATCATAGATGTCTGGGAGCTGGATGCAGCTTGTAAAGCATCTTCATGGCACCAGTGTGGTATGAAGTGTGAAGCTGAGATCTAAAGCAAACAAAACTGTCTGAAAAACAGTAATTTCTTTAGGAGAGGATTTTTTTGTGGGTTGGAAATTGAGCCCTATTTGCCCTCAACCCCTCCTCCAGCTACTGAGTGTGAGTGTAGGAAAGGAGGCTAAACTGGAAAGGTAGACTTCTGCACTGACCTCCACACACTGTTTTGGTTTCCCCATGCTGTTAGCAGCTGGCAGAAGAAGCTTGCAAGGCTGCTCAGATTTACTCCAGGCACCAAAGGCTTAAGTGAGGCTCCAGGACAGGAAGAGAGTGCAGCTGTATTTTATTCTTTCCTTGTGTCACCCCAGCTCCTCTAGCCCGCTTTGCGTATTTCTCACTTACAGGTCTGACATGGCCTTGTATGGGGAAGTATCAACCTGCAGGTTACATAAAGGGGAGGCTGAGGGCTTTAGGAGATGCCCTATGAGTACTGCCAAATGCACATTGCCACATTACAGGGAGTCCCTGAGAGCTTTCTCCCCTCGTGGCTGAAAACTGGACATGAACTAAGGATTTCATATGACAGTGACCTATTAGATCATCTAATCGTTTGTCCAGGTCTAGACAAGATCATCCACACTGTATTTCTTGGTACCCTGTCTAGCTCAAGTGTTTTCACCACAAAGCCTTGCGTTCCTCTCTGTGGGCTTGAGCCCCACAACCCGAATGACAGGGGAGCTACATATCACTCTGCTAATGAAGCAATTGACTTAAAAAGAGCTTTGAAGCAGAGTCAGCAAAGCGTTTGGCATGGTATGCTCCCAGATGCCAAAACGATAAGGGCATTGTGTAATTGAATACCAGTGAACTAATATGTTCCAGTTTTGCAGCCTTAAAAAAGAAAAAGAAAGAAAAGAAAGGGAGAAAAATAGAGGCAGTGCTGTGACCTTCTCAGTGAAACCCCCAAAGAGAGCCGGGATGAAACAAGGCAGCCTATTCCTTCCTGTTTTAATTTTCCTAATTAAGTTGCATGATTTGTATTGAATAAAAGATGTGGAAATAAAACAGATGACACAGTCAGTTATTTCATGATGAGTTGCGTATAAAACTCATGATGAACAGAGGCAACATCAAAGCACATAGTTCCTACTCAGTTACATTCTCTATGCCACTAAGTGTCTGTGTAAAAAGTATACCTATTGCATCACTAAAAGAAATAAAAATTATAGCTTGTGTTACGGGTGCATATGGCAAGACTGGAATACTTGTAGCAGAGTAATTTTAGAGAGTTTTGTAGCAGAGTAATTTTGTGGCCATTCCTTGAAAACAAGGTAGCAGTAGCACACGTTAGCTAAACAGCAGTCATCCAGTGGAGAAAACTGTTAATAAACTGAGATTTTAAAAGAGTACTCATTATGAAATTGCTCAAATTCACTCTAACAAATAACAAAATAGATAACTTCAGAATATTTTATGCACAAAAACTGTAATATGTCAAGCTTTGTCAGTTATTTCAATTATACTTTGTATTTCCTCAAAGTATCTTGTAAAGATACTTCAACTTTTATGACTGCTGCTTCAATACACATATCTAAATGGAGAGGGAAGATCTGGACCTCGGATTTCCCCAGGAAGCTCCAGTGGGCTCACTGGTAAGATTACATATGAACAGAAGGATAATATCTCACCCGGTACCTTTAATAAGAACTACTGATTTTAGGGGACCGACTTCAAAACTATATTTGGGTACCTAATTCTCAGGCATCCAATTCCCATGGGCTGGTGTTCCAGTTCTATGGCAAAAATTTTCACTTTGAGGTAAAAGCACAGAGCGCCAAACAGCTCGTAAGGTGTTTCACCTGCTCTGTTGTTGCCTCGTTTCATAGCCAGTTTATAGTTCCTGTATTTTTGCATCCATGAGTTCTCTCTTGTTTCATATTTAGACTGTAAGCTCTATGCCCCAGCCTTTTGTAATGTGCCCAGAACAACAGGCCCATGCTGGCTGACAGAAATCTTCAACTCTCATATGAGTCATAAATTATAATAACTATGAATACAACTGTGATTTTTGTGTACAAGCATGCCTGGAGGAGCCATTCAAGTAACTCTCAGACTGATCATAAAGGGGTTTGGTTTTCCATTGCCTCGAGACATTCGTCCCTGAGCAGAGAGTGTCCGTTGTCATTGTGATGCTTTATCAGACCCACACAATAGCGTTTCACACTCTGTGAATGGCAATGAAAGACTCAAGACAATGGAAAATCAGCACTTTCACTCTGGAATGTCTGCAGTCCTTGAGAGGACACCAACTAGCTCGAAGGGAGACTATTTCACTTGAAGAAAATAAAACAACAGAAGAGATTTTTCCAAAAATTGATCCGAACTCTTTCTTGGCAAAAGCTTATTTTTAGGTTTGCTTTTTCTCTCTTTTTGAGACAGCAACTATTCCTCTTATTTTCTGTGCCAAGGTTTGTTCCAGAAATGAGATCCACTCTCACTACTCTTAGCTCAGGGATATGATACTATGATCAGCACCTGAGTATGAGAAGGCAGGTTGAAATGTCTGCTACAGACATGTTCATATTTTTCTAACAAAAGTTGGCTGGAGACGGTCACTTCTCAGAGAATAGCTGTCACTCTCAGCTTCAGTAAGGGCATAAGGCTGATGTTTTGTCCCCCAGACTGCTGATAGGATCTGCTAGGGGTCCAGTCTCTGGTAATAGAGATTCTTCCCATGATTTCAAGATTTCCTGTCCTGTAACTGAAAGTGCATGCCAAAAATTCTAAGAATCACATTAGGTTTTGGGATGCAGGCAGTTGCATTAGATGCACACTTATCCACTGTACTTGCTAAAATAGAACTTCCAGGGTATTACTGTACATGCATTTTTTGCTTTGCCTCAAAAGCACTTGAGGCCGGAGCATCAGGCCCTGAGACTTTTCGGCGTGGAAAGATAGAGGTTAGTGTTGCAGATGGAAATGGGGCTGACTGGACTCTAAATTTCATCCAAAGCCATTAGACAATGGCACTAATCTTCCTTCCTCTAGTATGGCAGTAAAAAGCAAAAAGACCTGTCTGTACACAAGAACATAATCTAAGCAGGAACTAGGAAAAAATCCCTATCATCATAACAGCAACTGCCCTCATGTGCTAATTCCAGGAGCCATTCTTTGTGCTGGTTAGAGGTCAGGAGCAGCAGGGACATTTATCATACTATCACCCTCAGCTGTCCTCTTCTCTCTCTTCCCTGGTACAGATGTAGGAGTTACTGGTGGAGGTGCAAAGAAGGAGAATGCAGCAGCTGTGATTCATGTTACAGCACAGCCTTTGCTATTGACACCTGAGCCTTGGAACCTTTTGGTGACTCAAACACCAGCCAAGGAGAAAGCCAAAGAGGGTGAAACTGTGGTCTTGAACTGTCATCTTAACAGTCCACAGCATCCCTCCCTGACCAACCTGATGGTGAAGTGGTACAAAGAAGATGAAAAGGGGCAGATGGACCTGCTAGAAAAGAATGTGACCATCTTGCCAAATAACTCCAGGATCTTCATGAGTGGAGACTTGTCCCAAGGGGATGTTTCCCTGATTATCCTCAATGTGACAACCAGTGACCATGGTATTTATTTCTGTGAGGTTACACTTCCGGATGGGAAGGTGGTGACAGGAAATGGCACGAAGCTCAGGATCAAGAGGGCTCTGGGTAATACTTGGAGTTATTTACTTATTTTCTCCTTATTTTTCCTCCAAAGCTGGTTTGCACACTTGTAGAAACAGAGAAGTTGCCCTATTTGGCCTCTGGCAGTAAGGGCCGGTGTCATGGAGCATAATTGCTCTGTGGCATTTCTCATTATTTTTGTAAGGTCAGCTAAAATTCATTAGCTAGTCTCTATAAACAATTACAGGTATTATTATAAGGAGGAGCATTTACACCACAAGAAGAAGGAATAATGTTATCCATTAAAATAAAGTCACTGCAAAGAATTAAACAGTCAGACAAGTTCTCATTGTACTCATAGCTCTGGCAGAACCTCCATGAGTGACAGGTGACAAGGTAGCATCTCAAGGAACAGCTCTAGACCTCTTTTTTTAATGTTATTTCTCTCCAACCCACTAACTTGCACAGTTATTCCTTAACTCTGAATGACATAAGTAATCCCATAATAATCATGAGGATCATGTATAATATGATGGTTATATGATTTCTGGTTAACTTCATTCACATGAAAATGAAAATAGCATTAAAAGTTCCATGCTATGTTTTCTTAGCCTCACAGACACTAGGCATATTAAGTAAAGAGGTAGCAGCTGGAAATGTCAAACTTTCCTTTTATGTAGACTAAACAGATTCCAGTCCCAAAAAGTCGACACATTAGAAGGGTTATTATCTTACTATCTAATTAACAAAAAATACCTCCTTCTGTGTCAAGAGGAAATTATGCAAGTGCCATTTTCCTATTTTTCATCACCAAAGCTTCCATCTCACCAAGATTCACTAAGCCTTCGGCCTTTTGAGCCTGAGTTACTAATTTTTATAACACTACTCAGCTTAAACTGTGATACTAAAGCGAGCAAACTGTGCCCTTCTGCAAGGGCTTGGTCATGTGTCTAATGAGGTCTCCTGTTGGCTTGATCCCATAGTCTCAGTAGCACAGGTTACTCTTGAAATGTCTGCACTCTGGCCAGCATAATTGCCTTTCTGTGTTCCTGAGATGATGAAATATATAATTTCAGCACTATGCCATCTCTGTCATGCAATAGTCTCAAGAGAAACCAGTCAAAGAAAGGACTTCAGTGGAGCTCTCTCTGCTTTCTGGTGCTGTCTCCCTTGGAAGCAGATAGGCAGACCAATGGCTTTCTCAGAGTTGACAGAGTAATTTTTTTCCTTTCAAAAATAAAGTATACAGACCTGAGTCCCATTAATTCAAGCAGCAGCTTCTTTTACCATCCCATAGTGTCTGGCTGTTGAGGGTGATGAAGCTGCCCTGTCTCTAAAGCACCAGACAGCATAGCAGCCTAAGAATGCTGCTTAGGAGTTCCTATGCAGGAATGAAAAAAATCGGTAGTGTGAGTCACTCTCCCGTGTAGAAGGGATTTCATGTCAGACAAGACATCAGTGTGATCATAGTAAGCAGCTTCCTCTGCAGCCACTGCAGGAAAGATGCTGGCTGCATTGCATATACCTGTCTGGAAAACATCTTACATCTCTCTGTGCCTTCCTTTCTCGCCCAGGCTTGTTTGGCATAGAAGAATCCATTGGAACAATCATTGGGGTTGTGGCAGCTGGTATTGGAGGCATCGTGGTTCTGATCGTTGTTTTAACCCCTCAGCTGAGGAAGTGCATCCTCTGCATGAGACAGGAGTCTCGCCAAAGGTACCTGTATTTTAACTGACAGACAAATGAGACATTTACCTACCTCTAGTCAGACATGGGATCTGGTTCAGAAAATGAGCAGTGTGAAGGAAACGCTGACAGAGATTGTTCTATGTTCCATCGCTTTTTCAAATAGTTTTTTGTTTATGTTGGGTAGAGCTTCACCAATGGGCCTAATGGGTTACCTATAAAGAAAATAATAGGATCTTTAATTGCCGCTTTGGGCTAAGAGTTTTTCAATGAGATGCTGCAGCTTCTTTTAACAAAGACCAAGGACTCATGCAGTTCTTTTATGTTTATGCTGAAGGATGGCTCTTCCTCCTGCCAACTTTGTGCTTACATCTGTATTCTTGAAATGCTTGTGTACAGAAAGCCTGTGATGGCTTAGGTGAGGTGTGGTTTCTAAAGCCCTACTTAAAGATCTATCTTCTATTAGATCAGCTGATAACGTTGGGAAAACCAGACATTTTCACCACACATGAGCCAAAGAAATGCCCCAATAGGAGGCTGATGTACCCAAAAGCTCGCCTGCTTTTTTCTGTTCTGTCAACTGGTCTAATTTGAGGAGACTGACACTGCATTCTGAAACAAGTTTAGTTCCCATTTTGAGCAACCCAATATGTGGTATGCATTTCAGAGCGAGCTCAGCTGACTTTTTGCGTTCATTGAGGAGACGTGTGATTTGCACCTCTTCTCCTGGCGCTCAAAAATCTTGCTCAGGCTGATGAAAAAGTCCCCTCCCTGAAGGGCTGAAGGAAGAGCTGCGCTTGCCATTCGCTGGAGCGCTGCCGCCACCTGATGGACAGCATGGCGGGGACAGGGACACGCCGGGCGCTCTGCCTCTCTCCCCGAGGAGGATCTTCCAGCCCCTGCTGGGAAGCCCACTCCCTTCCATAGGCTGATGCTGCCCCTACAGCGTCATTCCTCTGCAAAAGCTCCACATTAAGAGTTCACAACTTCTTCCTTTGCCAGAAAGCCTCGGAGGAGTTTATTGTGTTGTCCTGACTCTGTTGCTCACTCATTCTCTCTCCTTTCCTTCTTGCTCAGCGTAGCTTGAGGTGCAGCATTACAGGAGTCGCTGGGATATGCAAAGCCTGCTGCTGGAACAACTTCTGATGCCCCAGAAGCCAAAAAATGGAGTTCTAAACGGAATAAAAGCCTTTGCCTCTACATGTTGACTTCGGCGTTTTTGTTAGCAAGCTTCTTTTTCCTACAGCTTTGACAGCCACAGTGGCATATTTACCATCCTCCTGCAGCAAGAAGCAAAGCAGCTTCTTGTGAAGAAATTTGTAGTATCACTTGCCAAAACTCCACTTAGTTTTGCTAAATATCTCTGAATTTAGGCTCTGATGAGGCAGCCTGGGTGCCTCTGTGCTATTATTTCTTATTTTAAAGGTGCAGTTCAAAGTTTGTCAGCTGAGCTTCAGCAGAGAAGAAGGAGCCCAGCCTACCCAGGAGCTCCAGGTGCCCATGTAGTGCTAGCACCTACCCGAGGAAATCAAAAGCATTGCTTCTGGGGGTGCAGGAGTGCCTCCCATCTGCCTGTGCCTCCTGCCAAAGAGGCCCTTGTCCTGTTGGCTTGCTCCAGCCTAAACGCTTGCAACAAAGGTGCAAAGAGGGCCCACTTGTACATAGCTACTCCTGGCTGAAAGAATGGGATTTTGGTTTCTCTTGCCAGAAGGAAATGTAGTGTTTGAATATAAGCCTTTAATACCCTTAAAAAAAAAGGAGAGATGAAAGATTTGCTTGACATGACTGATGCTCTCCACAGCCACTGCTTCCTGATGTGACAATAATGGATTCCCAGGCAGTCAGTGACTGGGGGACATGCCAATATAGGAGACCATCTTCTGTATGTTTCAGAGAGAAGTGTGTCTGCTCTGAAGTCTGTGGAGCAGTGAGTATATTCTTTTGCATAGTGTGAGCATGCCTGCTAGTATGTAGAAGTCAGAAATCCTTGCTGACCTTGCAACTGCAATAGCCCAGTGTAACTCTGCTTACCCTTGAACACAGCTCAGAAGTGTCTCCAGTGCTGTGATGCAGGAGTGTGAGGGATAAGACAACTTGAGCTCTAAGCAACCTGGTCTTGTTAAAGATGTCCCTGCTCATTGCACAGGGATTGGAACCAGATGATCTTTAAAAGCTCCTTCCAACCCAAACTACCCTATGATTCTATGATGAAAAAAAAAAAAGCACACTATTTGGTGACAGGAGATGTTCCCACTGCACCACAGACCAAACCCTTTGTTTCTGCAATNGATGAAAAAAAAAAAAGCACACTATTTGGTGACAGGAGATGTGTTCCCACTGCACCACAGACCAAACCCTTTGTTTCTGCAATAGTAGATCTTGATCATGATCAGAGCAGGATCTTCACTTTGTTTCAGCATATACATTACCCTGTCAGAGAATCACAGGCTGGGTAAGGTTGGAAGGGGGCACAGTGCATCATCTGGTCCAACCTCCCTGCTCAAGCAGGGTCATCCCAGAGCACACGGCACAGGGTTGTGTCCAGACAGGTTTGGAATATCTCCAGTGAGGGAGACTCCACAACCTCTCTGAGCAACCTGTTCCAGTGCTCAGTCACCTGCACAGTAAAGAAGTTCTTCCTCCTGTTCAGGTGGAACTTCCTGTGCATCAGTTTCTACTCAATGCCTTCTTGTTCCATTGTTTGGCACCCCCGCACAGAGCCTGACACTCTCCCTTCAGTTATTCATAGACACTGATGAGGTTACCTCTTGCTTCTCCAGCTGGTGTCAGGGTAGTTAAAGTCCCCCACCAGAACCAGGGTCTGTGGCTGTGAGGCTGCTTCGAGCTGCCTGTAGAAGGCCTCATCTGCTTTCGCCTGCTCAGGTGGCCTGTAGCAAACACCCACAACAGCAGTAGCCCTATTAGTCTGCCCTTTGTTCCTAACCCATGAGCTCTTGACTTGCTTGTTGTGCACCCAAAGGCAGAGCTCGATACATTCCAAGTGTGTCTCACAAAGAGGGAAATTCCACCACCACACCTTTCTGGTCTGTCTCTCCTGCCCATAAATCCTGGCCTGACCTGATAGAAATTATCTCACACCATTGTTAGATCTGGAAAATGAGGAAAAATTTTATTCCACCACCTTCAGGTTCAAACTGTTAGAAGAAAGGTCCTCAGAAGACTATTCTGGCCCCCCATATCTGACATGGCAGGTGGGATGAGTCTTCCCACATAAAAAGTCTGGCCAGAGGATGAAGTGAGGATTGTATGGGGCTGCTCCCCAGCACTTGGCTGCTTCTTGGTCACACAGGCACACCATTTTTTCACATCGGTCTGTCAGGTTATCTGCAAAAGAAAATGTGAGCCAAGGATGAGGGATTCTGTATCAAAGGCAAGAAACAGTTTTAGGAGGAAAAGTTCCCTAGAAAAGCAGCTCTTAGGGATCAAAGGCTGTGGCAGCAGGACCAACATGTTGTGTCGTGAGTGGATCTGACCCTCCCCTTCCCTCTCTCTGTCAACAGGTCTGACTTTAACTGTGACAAAGAGCATCAGAAAGTAGCAGCTAAATGTAAATTGGCAATGCTTATAAAAATCTGCTCAGCACAGAGCACACCCTGCTTCTAGAACTGTGTGAACTGTGAGGGTTTAATTCAGCAGACAAAGCTAAAAAGGAAAATTATTTTATCTTAGCCTGAGGTAAAAACATTCCACCATTCCTCAGTTGGTGAATTTCCTTTCTGACTCCTCCCTCTACAAAACAGACTGATTTCAAAAGAAAAAAGACTCTACTTTGGAAGAAGGAGCCTCCCAGAGGGATATTCAGAAACCTGAGGGCATCCGAGCACCCACCAGGCATCCTTCACTCTTGCTGTATCAGTTGCTGTTGTATCTCTCTGATCACAGCAGAGGAGCCAAGGAGCTTTGCAGCAGGGCCAGGTACCGGATTTTTATGAGCCAGCAGCTAACAAAGTGATCAAAGTCATACACGGAACTACACAGAATGCAAATATATGACTACATGACCATAAATAACATCAAAGCCACTAGCTTAGAAGGCTATATTGCAAATGACTGAGTTTGGGTTAATGAACCTCATCCCACCTATAGATGGTTTAAATGCAGATGTTGGGTTAATATTATTTCAAAGCACAGTGCCTTGTTTATTTGAGGCTGCTACCATGGGTTATCTAGCAGCCACAAAACCCTGCACTAGGCAAAGTTTAATGTGCCAGTGAGCATGGGCTTCACTCCAAAACCAAGTGCAGCAAGTATAAGAATTTTTTCAGATTTTGGTAGACTTTGATGGATCAACCCTGTAGCTGAAAAATAAGAAAAGCCCATGTTTCCTAAGCTGCTTTGAATAATCACATATTTACTGCTAAAAGTGTTTTAAGGGTCAACGAGGACTTAAGGCCACTTTTTTCTTAGCTACTAGCCTTGCCTGATACTCTCCTTGCCCCTCTGCTCCCTGAGCTCTTCCTATGCTGTGCCAGCAACTGTTCATCAAATGTGAGTACAAAAGTCTGGCTTTGTAACATTTCTGTTTGAGAGGAATTATTTTTTTGACCAGACCCCACAACTAACAGCCTTTTCTATGTTCCAGATACCTATTGAATGGAATTTGCCTACAGGCAGACTGAAGAATATGGTTTTTCCAGTTTTTTTCATTCCGCAAATAAAACTACCTAATGGTAGCAAAAAGAGGAGAAATTCCAAGTAAAATGAGTTTCTGTTTATTTTACATGAAAATGTCTGTATTTATGATACAGTGTCAGGGAGCAGGCATCTAATTCCTGTTGCATTGAAATGACAGTGCAAACAGTTCTGCTTCTAACACTTCTGGACATCATTATCCTGAGCTCAGCAAGCATGCCTGGAAATTTAATTCTTCATCTCTTTTGTTTGAATGGGATCAGACATTATACCTTCACATCCCAGGAAGACCTGCTGTGTTGTACCCTGGGGTAGGAAATTTGCCTTCAAAACACATTTCTATTGTTCCTCCTCACCGGGGATATCAGGGGAAGTGAAGCTTGCTGAGGCCTTGTTAAGAACAGTTGATGGGTGCATCAGGTCTTGCCTGGACACCAGCTAGGGAATTAATGAAATTTGTTTAGTTGTTGCTTGTTGGGCAAGTCAGAGCAACTGCAGCCTGCTGCACTCCTATGTCCACTGCCATCGACTCAATGATACATGTCATATTTGCAGCTTGGATTGTTCCTTCACAGCAAAGAGAAACAGGACTTTTTCCTGTAAAATGGCTAGCTGAAAATGTCAGTCAGCTATGGAAATATGGGTAGGCAGGAGGGAGAGCAGTTGTACATTAAAGCGACACATTCCTTTGCCAGCACTTTGTATTTACTAAATTGTTCTGGAACTTGGAAAAGAGCAACTGCAGATGTGATGTGTCCCATCCCCTATCTGCTGGTAGATCTTCAGCTGCTGGTGAGGCTGAGGATTGCACCAGTAGAGTGTGGTTTTCCGATAAGGTAGAAATAGTCTTTTAATGTTCTAGCAAATAACTTGGATGATTATGGGGATAAGTTTTACTCTCACAATTTATTTTCAAACTTTCAAAGTCTTCGACAATGGATTTTACTACCAGGAGCTTTCTGGAGACTTAGAAATACAAGTGACAAATTCTAAGACTCAAGTCATCTGGTGTGTGTCAAAACAAACTGTGCCAGACACTGATGGGCTGTGACTGTGCAATTGAAACCTTCTTGACTGGGTACCAGCTGTAGAACTGAGACAGCCCACACTTGCTGTCTGCCTGAAGGACTCGAGAGCATTTGATTCTGCACGGTTCCAAATCCCTGCTGGAACCCCAGGACTTCAGGCTGGAGCCCCACACAGGGCAGAGGTACAGGCTGGCATCCTATTTAACCTGTCTTGCAGTCATGCTAAATAGCCTGGCTCTTCTCTAGTAGTGCTTAAGGGTAGTGGAAAAGTGGGCAGTCCTGCTGGAGGGAGGGCCAGAATTGCAATGGAAAGAGCACCCCTGAAGACCCACAGATGTGGGAAGAGGCACGCTTAATGCCAGTGAGCAGAAAGTCTCCAGAGAGTCATCTGCATCCCTGCCAAACTAAGATGGCTTGTGGGCTCCATGACCCCCACTCCTGCTCTTCAGCCTGGGGAGATCTCAGGTTATCTGGAATGGGTTGTGCTGGGGCTCCAGCTTTCCTCCCAGCTCCTGGCAAGGAACAGGCAGGGAGCTTGGAAGAGAACGGACATTGCCTAAAGCAGCTTTGAAAGCAGCTTGGCAAACACAAACCTGCCTCTGGGGCCCCCAAAGCTCTTCGGTCAGCCTGGTGCCTGCAGAGGAGGGAGGGAAGGAGAGAGGGAGGGAAACCCAGGCGACAGGAGCCAGCCTTTCCTTACCGCACCGCACGGTGTTCTGCTCACACGCCCACTGGTAGCGCTGCACCTTGGGGTTGCAGCCTTCCTTCTCTGCCATGTCGTAGCAGCAGTCGTGCCTGTGGCAGCACCTGGGAGATATAAAAAGAGAGAGTCTGGGAGTCCTCCTGCATCCTGCCTGTTGGCACGGACTCCAGGGGTGCTTTTCTCCCACACAGCTCATGACAGCAATGTTCACCCCGGCCTGTCAGTAAATCATCTGTTGATGAAGTGAGTATCCTGGCATCTCTGGGAAAGCTCACATATCCCAGGAGCTCATTAATGCCACATTTGCTCCCATGACCACTGTGCTTCTTCCTCTGAGCTTTTGCCCTCGTGTGGTCAAGACGTGGTAATCTGCCTGAAAGGAGCACAAGTGTTCCTGTAAATTGTGCTATTGTGGCTCACTGGCTTAGGATTAGACTCATCCCAAAACTTGGAATTGGGATGTTTCTTGCCTTCCTCAGTATCACCAAGAAGCTTCACCTCTTCGGTTCACCTGGACCTGCCATGTGGTCCTTGGCCCATAAAGGTTCTGAGGGCAGGTTACAAATTACTCAATCTCAATGGTGAAATTCATATGAGTTAACTTAAGAACCTTAAAAACCATCTACATCTAAGGCATTTGCCTGTCTTCCCTCTGTGCACATCTGCACCATAGTTCACATTTTCATGCTGCAGAGATACAATACAGGGTGAAAAGGATTAGATTTTAAAGTGCAGTTGTGCTTCACTGACCATAGAGGGAATGAGGATGAGTAGCTCAGCTGATGACATCTGTCCTATGGACTACTCAGTGAGATAATTCTCACTGTCATTATTTCTGAATTTATAGAAAACTTGACCTCACTAGAATTTTATTCTGGTAGTTTAGGGTCTCGAATTCCACTAAGAAAAGAGTCAGCATTTAGTTCTCTGCTGAATAACAAAGGTTGTTTCTGCAAGGTTGCAAGGTCAGAGACTAGAGCCAGGGAGCAGTGATCTCCTGTATTTCCAGAAGACATCCCTGCAAGATCACTGTGACTCTACAGAGAAACCACTCTACTAACTGGGGAAAATTAAGGCAGGCTGATTTTACATTAAGAAAACCTGAAGCTGCAGCAAAGCCTCATCCATCCTCAGGGAAATGTTAGGCAGCAGAGCAGGCCCATCACTAGTGTCTCATGTATGGGACACTGAGCACTGGAGGCTGTGGTGGAGGGGAGTGCCAGCTGTAGAAACCAAAGGTTTGTGAGGTCTGGGGAGTGAGTCAGTAGCCAAATTGGTAAAGCTAGTGTCAGTGATGGGGGTGTGTGGGGAAGAAGAACAATATGAAGATAGATGGGCAAAGGGAGGTTTTTTGGAGTCTCTGTGCCAAGGGAAAGAAATTGCTCTTTATAAAGAGCCAGAGGGAACAAACAGAAAGAGAGGCAGGAGAAGTGAGGACAGATACTGTAGGGGACAAAAGATGCTCTGTGAATCAGACAAGGACAAACAAATGAGTACTGAATTTGCGCAAGCAAATGGTGTTCTAGCTAGCTGTGAGAACTCGCTGTTGCTTATCTGGCTTGGCAAAACCAGGGGAAGTTGCATAAACTTTGTAGAACCACAGGATTTGGGGCACAATTCTGCTTCCCCTTACAGCAGTTCCTCCTGATGACCCCCACAGCTGCAGCAGGGTGACAGGTAGCTTACTCCACCACAAAGCAAGAAGACTTTTATTTTACAATAAAGAAGACTGTTTATTTTACAAACATCTGAAAGAACTGCCAAGGAACAGACTAAGGAATGCTATTGTTGTCCTTTGCCACCTTCAGATAGTCCCCTCCTGTCTGGAAATGCCCTTTGCTGCACCTGGGTCAGAGTGGTGCTAAGCTTTTAATAACCTGCTAACATTCGGTTACACCAACACAAACAGAGGCGGCCAACACCATGGCAGAGCGCTGGTCACACAACTTGTGTGTGTCGCCTGGGTAGTCAGCAACCTGCTCGTCACGGCTGGGCTACGAGACAGCCCTAATGGCTACAGACAGCTCCGGCTGGTCCGCAGGGATCAGCTGGCCAGCCCCCTGCTGTTGAGCAAATGCCAATAAGGTAAGAATTTGTCACGTTGTGTTTGTCACATCAACAGCATCCTCATTGCTGTGTGTCTTTTCCTTTTGCTTCAACCTTGCGACAGAGGGGAAATCTTACTCTTCCCTATGAGTTTGCCAGGATTTAACGGTTGGAGGCAAAGATCTTAGAGATCTTTTCCAGCCTTAATGATCCTGTGACTTAGATGAGCCATAGATGCACCGTGCCTTTCATGGTGTTTTCAGGGAAGTGCGGAGCACCCTCAGGTCCTACTTTATAGCATACGTGCTGCAGCAGTCCAGGGGAACAGAAAGGAGAAGGAGAAACAAATCTATTGACTCTGTGTGGAAGAAATGTCATTATGCCTTGAAGTGATGGAACTGTGAGAGTGGAACAAAAGGGAAAAGGTAATTACTGACAACACCACATCAAAGTCAGTATGTGGAATAAACCTTATAAAAGGATTACCCACTCAATGGCTTTTTTTTCCTTTTTCACATAAAAGAGAGGTGCTTAGAAGCACTCTAGCCCTGTCTAGACAGATTGACTGCATTACACACAAGAAAATTACTCCTTTTGTAAGCGTCTCTGTAACAAACCTAGAAGGTCAAGGGGGTGAATAATTTCAACCAGTATTTGTCACTCACAGCCAGTAGTTTTGCCACTCTTTCTTTTTTAGAATGGCAAATATGGAAAATAATGTGGTCACTTTGACAGGTGTGGGGTACTCAAACACACTGTAAGCATTGCAGTAGTTCTTAGTAACAGATACCAATATTTCTCTAGCAAACAGAAAATGGAAATTTTTAGGGATAAATCTAGTGTGGTATTGCTGATTCTTCCTAGCTAAGAACCTAAATAAAACTTCTAAGTTTTTCTACAGCAGCCAAGCCTTGCAGCTAAGGAAAAATAATGAATCTATTTAGAGGATCAAACTTCCCTTTTACAAAATATCTGATATTTTGAGGCATTTCCATTTGCAAAGTCTCATTTTCTGCCTTTAGGATAAAATCCTAAAATACTCTGTGGAATTTAAACAACAGCAGAAACACTGGCTGGTGAACATGTGGCCATATTTTACTCTCTCTTTTTCAGGAGTGCTGACTACTTGCACCTCGCAGGGTCACATAAATTTGGGTGTCACTCAGCCTCTATGGAAAACAGCTTTTAAGTCACTCTGCTCAGCCCTTCGACAAAAGCAGTACTCCAAATTAGTGAAGTCATGTTTTACTTTCAAGGCTTTATTATGAAATTTGTTAAAGGATAACAAAAATAATTTAACACCTTACATACACTGCTGTAGATAAGCACTGTGATGCGCAGGTCAAGAGATATTATTGCAGTTACTCATCATTTGTGAGGCCCTTATTGACTGTTTCATACATGAAATATTTCACAGACAAATAAAGGGACATGATGAGAGGGCTTTGAGGGTGAAACATCTCGCTGCAGTAATGAAGACAGCTCCATTAGTCTTAAGGGACAGACAACTTCTCTTTCATGCCCACAAAGATCTTTAACCTTGACATCTTTTCTTCCTTCCCCCCTCCCCTCCTTTTTTCTGTCATTCTAGTTCAACAACATCTGGTTTTGTAGCAACCTGCAATGTTTCCAGCAGCAAGGTGTTCTGGAAAGCTCAGTTTCCTTCGCAGTGAGCGGCAGACTACCTTCACCCCTGCTAAAAGCAGAGATTGCTTACTAGTAGCACCTGGTCTGTTGACTGTAGATAGACCTGTGTGCTTTGACTTTGATGTTTCAAACCTGGCAAGATTGCAAATACCAGGCTCAGAGCACACAAGAGTCCACTATCCTCAGCTTTACTCTCATTATGCTCATTTCACAGTACAGGAAAGAACCCTTTGATTGCATGCAATACCTCCAACACCTGTTGGGAATAACAAGCTCAACATCTTCCCCACTAACAAAGAAAAGGGGAAATAACATCATGCTCTCCCTTATTGTTCTGCCTTGATTCAGTGTGAACTAACAGCCAACGATGGCAACAGGTTTGATTACTCCTTGCAACTGACAGATTTCTTCAAGAGGATAAACAGTGATATTTCCATCTCTTCCATTTTAAGGACCCGGGTGAAATAAACCCCCCCAAATATCTTGGATTACACTCCTTTTGTCAGGCAGGGTGTGAAAAATTCTATGAAAAAAAAAAATCAGTTATTTCAAGAAATTACATCCTGGTTTCTCCTCTGCCCTCTACCCCACATAGTACAAGGTCCTAAGAGCTTTGGTGTCATCCAGAAGGAGGTTAAGCCCTCATTCAAATCCCAAGTGATACATGGGTCATCACTCACAAATCCCCAGTATGTTCATATATACTAAGTTCCCTGCCCACAAGGTGGCAAATGAGTCAGTGGAGTCACAGTAGCACAAACAGAGAAAAGTAGGGAGATCTGCACTGCTTCTGGACACGTAGCTGAGGTTTCTCTTACCAGTCTGTTTTATCTCTAGGCCAACCTTGTCCTCCCAGTCCACAGTAGCAGCCATAGCCAATATATGCCAAGGGAGACCGTCCCGTGCCACACGTTATGGCTCCAGCCAGTTCAATGATTCCTCGAGTGTGCAGTGAATGGGACTTTCCCAGAGCACCTTTCCAGACTGCAAAGACAGGACATGGTTACACACAAGGACTAAACATGTCTGCTACTGATTTTCCTACAGTCCTGAAAGGGAAATGGCTTTGATTTTGACTGGTTGATTGGGTGCAGCCCTGACAATCTAACTAGTCATGACATTCAGCTAGCAAAGGATACTCTGCAGGAAGCTTTGCCTGAGGTCTGGCATGATCAAAACGTGGATGCAGAAATACCCAAGCATGCTATTTCTTCCACAGGAGCTCAATTCAAGCAGGACTTACTAGTTCTGCTGTACTAGTGCATGATTGCAGCTGTATTGCACCGGGGAGCAGTGTGCCTGGTCTTGCACATAACGGAGCCCAAGCTGTTAAACTTTGCAGAGTCTGTGCCAGCACCATGCTGGGCCACCTGGGCTTCACTGCACCCCAGAGCTCCCAAAGCTGGGACAGTTTTCCAGCTATGCTATGGTCCTGACTGGGACATGAAGCAGCGGAGTGCAGCCAGGCAACCAGACCTAAGCAGTACTCTGTGGAAAGAAATGAAGTTTCTATGTTGCTCAAGATTTCTGACGTTATCCAAGTTTCCCTACTATTCAGGATCTTTTAACTCATTTTCAAGGTGGCAAAACATACTGATAGTCCTGTTAATCTGCATGGGGGGACAGCTACATTCCCCTGAGCCTGCAGAGTACATACTTTGTCGAGGACAAAGTGACTCCATTAGCCAAGATGTATGTAGAGCCGCTTTCTCTTGAGACTCTGAAAGTGCTGGCAACACTTGTATTCCCTTCTGTTATTATGTTCCACCTAAGTCGTACCAGGTGGGCCCAACTAATTTGGGGGAAGAAGAAGAAAGGAGCTCTGTGTCAGCTGGAGCGTGTGGGTGGCCACCCAAACCCGTCTGGAGATTTTTGAGTTACAAGTCTTTCAAATAGGCTCCTGATTTCGCATGTTAATTTTTTAAAAGCCACAGGCTCAGTCTTGCAGTAGCTGTAATGGAAACCAAGAGTACCCTGCCCCTAATACACCACTGTGATGCTCATTTGCAAACACTGCTGCTTATCTTGCTGTAGTGACAAACAGGAGCATTTCATGCCTGGATTTACTGTGGAGGACCAAATGCACTTTGCACTGCTCTATCAGTAGGATCACAACCCTCAGCCCGAAAGCCTAACCAATCTGTTCATCCCACCCAGGCACAGCCTCTCCAAAATCAAACGGGGACTTTCTGGCATGCTTGGATGGAGAGGGAGGTGATGCCTGGGAGCTGGGAACTGGCCTCTGAAGTTGCTTTGCCACCTGCCCCTGGCTATTGCAGCACGCTTGACCTCTTCAAAGTGTTGTGCAAA
The DNA here is from genome assembly GCA_013397155.1 of Irena cyanogastra. NCBI lineage: Eukaryota > Metazoa > Chordata > Aves > Passeriformes > Irenidae > Irena > Irena cyanogastra. The sequence goes on from VWZV01000703.1 coordinate 562,184, forward strand.
CACGGGCTAATTAATCCCCTAAACCACCCAAGGACTCAATACTATTATTAAAACAGTTGCTTTCCTTTTAAAACCTAGCCTCTAATCCCCCTGCTTGGGCCTCTTCCCGCATCTCCTGGGCTAGTTTGCCCTCCGAGCCCAATCCAAATGCCACTGAAGACAAGGAGGGTCTCTCTCCATGAAGGACAAGGCATGGCTTGCTCCCTCTCCTAGCCTGACCCCTCAGCAGGAGCAGGTGCCACCCTTTTCACCCCAGGGATCCACACCTCAGGCTGTCCCGGCACAGCCTCAGTCTGTCAGTCTGCTTCCTGGGGCATTCCTCAGGGATTAAATGCACATTCCTGAAAAAGTAAGCAGGCGCTCACCTAAACACTACTTGAGTGTTCCGGTTTCGTGCTAAAAACACATTGGATGGGTTTTATTGAGAACTAAAGAGACCCTTATTTTCCTTGTCTAAACAGCAAGGCTCCAGAGTTAGAAGGGGACTTAGCTCTCAGGGGAAATCACAAGTAGTGAGCTGCTTTGGGGGTATAAATCATGCTTTTTCAACCTGTTGCAGTTTGCAGACCCTGAAAATGTTCCAGTGGAGACAAAAACTCCTTTGTAGGAATCCCAGCCTTCTGACAAACAGCTTGAATTTTTTTTTTTAGCTGTCTTTCACTGGTCCCTTAGGCCAGGACTGCTGGGCTTGGTTTGTTGGCCACTGGCTGAAAACGGTTGAGGCTGGTGTAAGGTAACTGTACCTGACCCAGAAGAAAGGCCATTCTTCTTTTGGGGATATCTCTGGGGATCAAGGAACTGTAATTACAGCGCAGAGTTGCTATGAAAGTGGAGAGAACACCCCAAAGGAAATTGAGTCCAAAAGACTCAATTAGCGCGCTTAGGGCTGTGTGTTCTGCAAGAGGCATCCAGGCAGCCTCTGATGTTCCTGTTCTTTGAAAGCTGGCTGGGTTTTGAGCCAGCAGTGCACTGCTGCTGCAGCTGAGAGGTCAGCCCCAGCAAGTACAATTTTAATATTCAGGTGCACAGCTAATAACTTGACCAAGAACTGAAACTGCTTTCTCTGTGTTAGGCAGCCAAGCCAACACAGCCAGGAAAGCCTTGAAAAAGTCTGAGTCTCCACAGCAGCCTGCTCCTAGCCAAATGTCCCTTTAGCAGCATGTCCAATCATTAGTTAAACTGCTAATGGAGCACCTTAGAGAAGAACATACCTGCAGAGAGGTGAGCAGAGGTGAATCTGACAACTTAGCACTATTTCCTGTTAAACTGGCAGCCTTTGCTGTAAATGAAGTCAGGGAGTTGTTTTTTTCTTTTAAAACTCTACTGCAGGTATAACCTCAGATGTGCCAGTTTAGTGTTTTGTTGCCTCTGTCTGTAGGGGCTTTATGTTAGCAGTCATTTATGGCTTTTATAAACAGAATTTTAAAAAATTATTTTAAATTCAGATGCATTGAAAACTGCTCACTCCATGGCCATTGGCATAAAAAGAAGGTATTTCTATGAAACACGGACACTAACAACACTGTAGCACAAAACTATTAAAAAAGAAAAAGACCTGTGTTTACACAGTTTATGCAAACCATAGCTGGGCTGGGAAGTGAGGCAGGCAGGCAGCTCACTCACACAGTCCCTCACTGTAAAGTTGAGGATTGTCTAGTGACGCTTTTTTTCCTCACTTGGCCACATCACACGGAGTTGCTGGCACGAAGCACGCAAAGCTGATGGCACGGGGAGAGGCTGTCCCTGGACAGGGGGAGGCATGGCAGGGCAGGGGGCAGAGGGGTGGTACTCACCTGCCTGAAGCAGCATCAGGACCAGCAGCAGGCGGGGGCCCATGGGCAGATCGCTCCCGCGCTCGGGTGCTTCGGGGTTCGGCTGCCGGCGCTCCGGCAGCGCCTCGCCGTGCTGCCAAGTGAGCCGAGGTGTGGTTGTGCTCAACAACCCTCCCGGGCTGCTGCCCCAGGCTTTATATACACATGGCTGTGCGCCCGCCTGGAGTGAAACACGCTGTGCTGCGATGCCCCCGAGCCCCAGCGCGGTCCCGCAGAAGGCTCCTCGCTGCCTCGCTGCGTGAGGAGAGGGCGAGGGCTGGCTCTGTTTGCCCAGCATCGCCTTTGGGAGGGAGGGGCTGCTGCAAGGGCATTAGGCTGGTAGGCTCTGGGACAGCCCAAGACCCAGGCACTAAGCCGGGCTCCTTCTTTAAGCTGTTTGCTCACAGACCCTGGTTAACCTCTGAGAAGCTGCGGCAAAGTGAAGCCTTCACTCGGGCTTTCTGTGGCTTGGGCTCGCTGCTGTGGCATTCCCTTGGCAAAGATTTTCTCCTTTTATAGATGACTTCCCAGGGTATTTTTTTTTAATTATTTTATTTTAAGACTGATTATTTTCATGTTTAAAAAAGAAAAGACAAAACTATAAAAATCCAACAGAAAGACTACTGTTAAGTGCAAGTACCTAATTATAAACTGACCAAAAGAGCTAATTTGGCCCCACTCTGAGGGATAAATACTCCCTTGGCCTATTGCTGCACCTGACTAGCACCAATAGGTTTCTTGAAGACTCGTCAGTGTGCGGGTACCAGCCATGGTACAAGACCAGCAGTTGGGCCCAGCCCGCTGGGGCTCTGGTCACAGCCATCAGCCAAATCCAGAGGTGGCCTCCTTGTCACACAGCCTCTGCTTGTATGGGGTCACAGGCCATGTGAGCAGGAGGAATGGCCACAATTGTTTTGTCTTTGGGCTTGAAACAGCTTTAAAATTCCTGCCTTCCTTGGTACAGCAGCCACTTGGCTTGTTGGGGTCTGAGCATCTGCCCCTTCCCTGGTGTGGGCAGGATGGGCAGGGAGGGCTGCTCTGCAGTGGAAGTGGAAGAGGAGGGGAAGGGGGCTGCTTGCCCCTCCCTGGCCACAGCCCAGGACTATCACAGCAGCACCCCTCGCTTGAGTTCCTCATGCTAAAGCTGTGTGTCCCTTCTGAATGGCATGAGTTTAAATATTTGCTTGCTACACATTGGTAGTCGAACCAAAGGTCATCAGCAAGTCGTTTATGGGGCTCCCTTCTGCTGAGACCTGCCCCAGTGCAGCTGCTGTCACTCTTTGCCAAGCAAGTTTTCCAGATACAGTACATCCTGGATGCCTGTGATACAGGGCAAACGAGACAGCAGGACTGAGTAAAGCTCATTACAATTACCAGCCTGAAATGTCCTGTTCAACACCACCTCAGTGACGGGCCATGTGCTGTCAGCCTACTGCCAGCATCTTGTCCCCAGAGGGAGGAGGACAACACTCACCAAGCTGCTCCCTGCCCTACACTACCTCAGAGGGGCTGCAAAGGCCTTGGAAACCCCCTTCAGTAATTATTCATTTATTCAAGTCATAATGACAAATCACACAGAATCATAGAATCACAGAATCATAGAATGGTTTGGGTTGGGAGGGACCTTAAAAATCATTTGAAATCCCTGCGATGGGCGGGGATACCGTCTAATCAAACAGGTTGCTTCAAGTGCCATCCAGTCTCACCTTGAATGCTTCCACGAATGGGGTATCCACAACATCTCTGGGCAAACCTGTCCTGGTGGTTCAGTGCCCTCACAGTAAAGGATTTCTTCCTAATATATAATCCAAACCTACTTTTTTTTTCATTTAAAAGCCATTTCCCCTTGTCCTGTCACTACAAGCCCTTGTAAAAAGTGCCTTTCCAGTTCACTTGTAGCCCCCTTTAGGTACTGGAAGGCTGCTGTAAGATCTCCTTGGAGCCTTTTTTTCCCCATGATGAACAGCCCCAGCACTCTGTCTTCATAGGAGGGAGGGGTGCTCCTGCCCTCAGATCATCTTCATGGCCCTCCCCTGGCCTCGCTCCAGCAGGGTCACATCATTCTCGTGCTGGATGCAATACCTCAGGTGGAGTCTCACCAGGTGGGAGCAGAGGGGGAGAATCACCTGCCTCCGCCTGCTGGCCACGCTGCTTTGGCTGCAGCCCAGGATGCAGCTGGCATTCGGGGCTGTGAGTGCTCATTGCTGGGTCGTGCTGAGCTTCTCATCCACCAATGGCCCCAGGTCCTCCTCAGGGCTCCTCCTGATCCATTCCCCACCCAGCCTGAGTTTGTGCTCAGGGCTGCTTATGTCTATGAGCTGTTGCTGGCAAACGTTTCACCTTAAGAATGAAAGTTTTCAGGAAGAGGATGCTTGGAGGACAGATGTGCTGTGATCAAAGGCTCTGTGGACACAGGGCCTGTGAGAAGTGCAACAAAGAAGGCAGGCTTTGAAACACCAGGTGGGGTTGGGCTGAACTGCACCCTGTTAGAGTAAATCTCACCCCTGACAGGTACCTGACTGGCCCAGTTCTCAACTGGGGACCGAGAGGGAGTTGTGAGGAACATCTGCAGATGCTTTACAAGATTCCTGGGGTCCTCAAGTCTGAAGGAAGTGTCACCAAAAGTATGTACTCTGATTTGGATTTATCAGAATAATTTGGATTTAAAAACAGACAATCTTGTTCTTTCAAAGCCTTGCTGATTTATAAACCTGATCAAAAAAAAGACATTATAAAGTTTCAGATGACAAATTAATTCTAATCTTCCTATTCTCACAGCACCCCAAATAACAGATTAGTTTTTTGCCCCCCATTCAGCAACAAATACAAAATAAAGAAATAGATTCCAGTCATAGCCAAATGTATCTTCAGTTTTGGAAGAAGACTTCTTCAGGGTATTAAGAAGGGATGCCCAAATTCAACCTTAAAATGCAAAGTAGAGTTAATATATCATACCCTCGTGGTTGTTTCACACCACTGACTGGTCAAGTTTGTTAATCTGTGCAGGTACTGATTACTGTTGCCTAAGTTAATCAGCATATTTATTAAATAGTATTAAATGCTAATCGTGCTCTTACTATGTTACAATGAATAAAACAAATACACTGGAATCATGAAGGCATTTCTAGTACTGTTTAGGGAAATAAAATTAATTCTCCAATCCCACCCGTTCATGTGAATTTTGCATGTTACCTGTTTGAGCTCCACTCTCACTAGTAGCAAGAGGCAGCACATGAGAGTGTTGGATGTCATCTCATCAAACTCAGACTCACACGACTGTCTGTCCCAAACTGCAGGCAAAATAAACTTAGTTTGAGCCTCAGGTCACTCCTGTAGGGCAATCGATCCATACTGTTGGGGGACTGTTCCTTCAGATAAACTGGCTCTGCTGAAAACAGTTCCCTTGGCGTGTTCACCAAACCAGTTGGCCCCCAGGGGCAGTGGCACTGCATACTCTTGGGCTTGTTGTTGAAAAACAGTATTTGGGAAAAGTCTTCAGTTGAACGGGAGAAGACATTTGTAAGGAATCCAGAGTTTTATACAAGGCTCACCCAATGAAGTTCAAGAAGTCAGATCTTCTTGTGGAAGGTGGGCTGTCCTTCATCCCCTAGAGGCTGTGCTTCCTCAAATGAAATAACCAGCCACCACTGTGGATGTTGCCACCAATCTCAAGAGATCTCTGTTCAGCACTAGAAGAATCAATGGTGCTTTTGCTGTCCAGGCCAAGGGGTTTTCCTATGAGAGGCAGAGGAAGTTTTCGTGCAATATCATGAGCATTAGAGATTCCCTAAAGGATCTGCCCCTCCAAAGACCGGGAGACTGCAGATTGAAGGATACAGAACTAGTGTCTGGGTAGTCAGAATTAGAGCAGAAAATCAGAGGAAAGCAGACTCCGCATTACCTGTCCGGAAGAAGAAAAGTAAATGTAAGACTGCCACGTGACTTCTGGTGACATAACCAGTTAATATAATAACCAGTAATATAATAACATAACCAGTAATATAATAAGTAAACAGTCTTGCTTAATATTGTCTTGGATAGAAGGTCTGCACATATTTTAGTGCTGATAAAGCCCATTCAGTCTTTAATGAGGAAAGACATTATTATTATTATTATTATTATTATTATTATTATTATTATTATTATTATTTCCAGTTTCTAAGTCAGCCCCAAAACAAGTTCTAAAAGTGCCTCCTGGTTTGAGGGTGTCCAGTATGCATCTCCTTGAGTTTCACTGCTGCTGTGTGCTGGGTGCTGGTCTCCTCTTGATGGTGGCATTTCTGAATAGTGAAGCTGGAAGACCCTCTCAAAGTCAGTGCCAGCTTTTATCTATAGTCACACATCCCTCTCAGGGGATAAAGTGAAAGGCCACCTCTCAAGATTTCACTGTCACAGTTTTCTCCCAGCACTGTCACAGTTTTCTCCACAGCTGTCTCAGAAGGCGCTGTCTCCTGAGCTGACTGTTGGGGATCTTCTCTGAAGTAATTTCTACATGTCATTCCCCTTCTGCACACTTTCTTGCACTCCTCCCATGAAGGAGTAGAGCTCATGGTCTGCATGCATAACCTGCTGGAGGGAAGGCAGGCGGAGCTGACAGGAGTCAGGAAATGATAGGGAGTGGAGGCAGGAGAGTAATACGATATGCTGAGGGAGCAGCAGCTTTTTCCTTATCAGCATTGCTGAATGTGAGGCAAACACTCTGGGCTGTGTGCTAGAGAAGAGCTACACCACCCCAGCAGGCTGCCTCCATCCAGCCCTCGTGAGGGTCTGTAACCATGCAAAGTCTGTTCATTTCTCACAAAACCCAGAGTTGCATCCCATCACACATTCCTTCCACAAGCCATGGAGAGAGGAGCTGCGACCCACAGAAGAGAGACGGGGTGCAGGTGTCCCATTGCTGTGCAGTCACTGCAGGTGGTGACAGGCCCCAGCAGCCTTCTTCTGTTGTCACTGGGAATATCAAGACTTTCCCAGCCTTCTTCTCCCAAGTGTTAGTGACACTCTTATGCTGAGGCTTTCAGAAGCACCCACTTCCTTGCTTGTTCTGCCCTTTTGCTGTAGAGCAAGCACCTGGCTGGCCACGTGAGAGACAGGCTTGCTCAGGTACAGAGAGGATCTCATGTCCTCCAGGAACTGTTGGGCTTTGATGGGACTCAACTCACATAACTGCAACTGCCAGGGCAAGGGGGCCATGACTCCAAAAAGGTTTTCAAGACTGCAATCAATGTCCCTTGGCTGTAGATAGTCAGAAATCAGAAACATAGCATGCCCTGGCAGTGCAGAACTTGCTGCCATCACCACCTGGGGACATTGCTGTAGATATAAACCAGGGACAAGTGCATCCTTGGAACCACATTGAGCCTTGCCTGTAGCAAAAGCCAGGAATATGTGATCAGCTGAGGACCCTGAGACAGCTGGCTTTCAATTTAGAGCCCTGGTGACATTTCCCACTTAAAAGATAATGTAAATGGGTACAAGTTGAAAAAAGGCATCTTTCAGTACTGACACGCCCTCAAGCTGCTTTAGCCTGTGAGACCACCAAGAGGTTTGGCTGCTTCATCCAACAGGAGACCAGGGAACATCCACACACATGGAGATGAACATACAGTCTGGTCTCCGAAACAAGGTCCTGGAATGCCTCTAAGTTCCCTGAAAAAGAATGACTAACATAAATGTTTGTGCTCATTTAACAGGAACCCCTGTTAGAGACAAAGCTGAAAGACCCATGACACAAATTCATACCAATGACACCAAGATTCATGATACTAATCCAGACTCAGAAGCCCATTAAAATACTTGATTTGATGTGTCAGTGTCTTGAAGTCTGTTCTTTAAATTCNTTTATATATCATACCCTTGTGGTTGTTTCACACCACTGACTGGTCAAGTTTGTTAATCTGTGCAGGTACTGATTACTGTTGCCTAAGTTAATCAGCATATTTATTAAATAGTATTAAATGCTAATCGTGCTCTTACTATGTTACAATGAATAAAACAAATACACTGGAATCATGAAGGCATTTCTAGTACTGTTTAGGGAAATAAAATTAATTCTCCAATCCCACCCGTTCATGTGAATTTTGCATGTTACCTGTTTGAGCTCCACTCTCACTAGTAGCAAGAGGCAGCACATGAGAGTGTTGGATGTCATCTCATCAAACTCAGACTCACACGACTGTCTGTCCCAAACTGCAGGCAAAATAAACTTAGTTTGAGCCTCAGGTCACTCTTGTAGGGCAATCGATCCATACTGTTGGGGGACTGTTCCTTCAGATAAACTGGCTCTGCTGAAAACAGTTCCCTTGGCGTGTTCACCAAACCAGCTGGCCCCCAGGGGCGGTGGCACTGCATACTCTTGGGCTTGTTGTTGAAAAACAGTATTTGGGAAAAGTCTTCAGTTGAACGGGAGAAGACATTTGTAAGGAATCCAGAGTTTTATACAAGGCTCACCCAATGAAGTTCAAGAAGTCAGATCTTCTTGTGGAAGGTGGGCTGTCCTTCATCCCCTAGAGGCTGTGCTTCCTCAAATGAAATAACCAGCCACCACTGTGGATGTTGCCACCAATCTCAAGAGGAGATCTCTGTTCAGCACTAGAAGAATCAATGGTGCTTTTGCTGTCCAGGCCAAGGGGTTTTCCTATGAGAGGCAGAGGAAGTTTTCGTGCAATATCATGAGCATTAGAGATTCCCTAAAGGATCTGCCCCTCCAAAGACCGGGAGACTGCAGATTGAAGGATACAGAACTAGTGTCTGGGTAGTCAGAATTAGAGCAGAAAATCAGAGGAAAGCAGACTCCGCATTACCTGTCCGGAAGAAGAAAAGTAAATGTAAGACTGCCACGTGACTTCTGGTGACATAACCAGTTAATATAATAACCAGTAATATAATAACATAACCAGTAATATAATAAGTAAACAGTCTTGCTTAATATTGTCTTGGATAGAAGGTCTGCACATATTTTAGTGCTGATAAAGCCCATTCAGTCTTTAATGAGGAAAGACATTATTATTATTATTATTATTATTATTATTATTATTATTATTATTATTATTTCCAGTTTCTAAGTCAGCCCCAAAACAAGTTCTAAAAGTGCCTCCTGGTTTGAGGGTGTCCAGTATGCATCTCCTTGAGTTTCACTGCTGCTGTGTGCTGGGTGCTGGTCTCCTCTTGATGGTGGCATTTCTGAATAGTGAAGCTGGAAGACCCTCTCAAAGTCAGTGCCAGCTTTTATCTATAGTCACACATCCCTCTCAGGGGATAAAGTGAAAGGCCACCTCTCAAGATTTCACTGTCACAGTTTTCTCCCAGCACTGTCACAGTTTTCTCCACAGCTGTCTCAGAAGGCGCTGTCTCCTGAGCTGACTGTTGGGGATCTTCTCTGAAGTAATTTCTACATGTCATTCCCCTTCTGCACACTTTCTTGCACTCCTCCCATGAAGGAGTAGAGCTCATGGTCTGCATGCATAACCTGCTGGAGGGAAGGCAGGCGGAGCTGACAGGAGTCAGGAAATGATAGGGAGTGGAGGCAGGAGAGTAATACGATATGCTGAGGGAGCAGCAGCTTTTTCCTTATCAGCATTGCTGAATGTGAGGCAAACACTCTGGGCTGTGTGCTAGAGAAGAGCTACACCACCCCAGCAGGCTGCCTCCATCCAGCCCTCGTGAGGGTCTGTAACCATGCAAAGTCTGTTCATTTCTCACAAAACCCAGAGTTGCATCCCATCACACATTCCTTCCACAAGCCATGGAGAGAGGAGCTGCGACCCACAGAAGAGAGACGGGGTGCAGGTGTCCCATTGCTGTGCAGTCACTGCAGGTGGTGACAGGCCCCAGCAGCCTTCTTCTGTTGTCACTGGGAATATCAAGACTTTCCCAGCCTTCTTCTCCCAAGTGTTAGTGACACTCTTATGCTGAGGCTTTCAGAAGCACCCACTTCCTTGCTTGTTCTGCCCTTTTGCTGTAGAGCAAGCACCTGGCTGGCCACGTGAGAGACAGGCTTGCTCAGGTACAGAGAGGATCTCATGTCCTCCAGGAACTGTTGGGCTTTGATGGGACTCAACTCACATAACTGCAACTGCCAGGGCAAGGGGGCCATGACTCCAAAAAGGTTTTCAAGACTGCAATCAATGTCCCTTGGCTGTAGATAGTCAGAAATCAGAAACATAGCATGCCCTGGCAGTGCAGAACTTGCTGCCATCACCACCTGGGGACATTGCTGTAGATATAAACCAGGGACAAGTGCATCCTTGGAACCACATTGAGCCTTGCCTGTAGCAAAAGCCAGGAATATGTGATCAGCTGAGGACCCTGAGACAGCTGGCTTTCAATTTAGAGCCCTGGTGACATTTCCCACTTAAAAGATAATGTAAATGGGTACAAGTTGAAAAAAGGCATCTTTCAGTACTGACACGCCCTCAAGCTGCTTTAGCCTGTGAGACCACCAAGAGGTTTGGCTGCTTCATCCAACAGGAGACCAGGGAACATCCACACACATGGAGATGAACATACAGTCTGGTCTCCGAAACAAGGTCCTGGAATGCCTCTAAGTTCCCTGAAAAAGAATGACTAACATAAATGTTTGTGCTCATTTAACAGGAACCCCTGTTAGAGACAAAGCTGAAAGACCCATGACACAAATTCATACCAATGACACCAAGATTCATGATACTAATCCAGACTCAGAAGCCCATTAAAATACTTGATTTGATGTGTCAGTGTCTTGAAGTCTGTTCTTTAAATTCATGGGCATTTCTCAACAGAGCAAAATGTTACCTTTTTTTTATTTTCTGTTTGTAAAGTTAATGTAAACAGAGGTGTGTTCATAGATCTTCCTGGGAGACTGAGGAAGGGATGGCCTGAGTGGGGAAGGTGTAATACCAACCAGCACATAAAATCCTTGTTCCACCTTTGTAAGTACATTTCAACCCTGACAACTCTAGATCATGATCCTCACTCAGCTCTGCCAGTATATTCCTGTGCTGCCTATCTGTGTAGTCTGATGTGCACTCTCTGCTTTGGTTTCTTATTTGCCCACTGTTTAGGCTTCATTTTCCTTTTTTTCAATTGCTGAAAGTTTTCCTGCTTCTACATTTGCCTTCTCATATCTCTCTCCTTCAGCCTTTTGTTCTCCTGCCTTTCACCTTCAATGTCATAAATAGCTTGGAGACTCACATTGGTAACTGTCTCCACCCTCAGGGAGCAAGAGACACAGAAAAGTGCTTTTTTTACTGAAGGCTTCCATTCATAACAGCAGTTGGTCCTGTTTAAATCACGGAGCACTTGGGAGCTCTGAGTCTTCCACTTTTAACAGGCAGGGCAATTAGAGACTTCCTGAAGAAAAGAGGATGTATGTTACACTACCTCTGCTCCACTACTCAGATTGTTAAATTAGGATGCATCAAGTGTACAGACTAATGTCTCCTATATTTGATATCTCAGTATAGAAAGAGTAAGTAAATAATGGGCTAAATTTTAGGTGGTGTTGCTGCTCCTACAGGAAATGTGAAATCATCCCCTGAAGATACTGCTGTGATGATTTGCTACCAGCTTTCCTGTAGCCCTTCTGAAGGCTGGCCATGAGCTCAAGGTTTCTGCTACAGACTTACTAGGAGAAACACTGGATAGCAAAGGTTTAGCTGCTCTCTTTTCTTGACATCAACCAATGCTGCACATGGCAAGTGAAACCATGACAGCAAGCTTTTAAGCATTCCTGGAATCCCTCTGCAGTTCATCAGACCAGGATTTTGTTGACCTACATGGAGACACACAATTAAGCTTCTATTGATTAAAGTACCCTAGAAACTCCTTTTCGCTACTTCCACAATGACAGTCTGAATTATCAAGCCCAAGTTCAAATACTGTATTTCACACAGTGGATATCCTTCCACAGGCCCTTCAAAACCTATCTCTTCCTATAGATATATACACATCTGCACACACATATACACGTATTCACTACTGCTACCTTGTTTTATTATGTGACTCACCACCTCTGCTGCTTTGGAAATTGTTGCTTTCTGCATAACATATTGGGTATATTAAAGGGTTTTGGGGAAAAAAAAAAAGGCAAGGAAAAAACATCAGGATAGTGAAAAGAACTCCAGTCTACAGGAAGAAAAGAGGAGAAGGCTCTGCGATTTGTTCTGCAGGTACACAATGCTCGGGGCTGGTCACTGCAGTCACCTAGTAGGTTTGGGGGTTTTTCCTGTCTGCCAGCCCCTAGATGAGGGCATGCTGCCTGTATTACATCTCCTATTCAGGCTTTGTGCTTGTAGCAGGTAAGTGACCCTATTTGCAGTCCCAGTGGCAGTCCTCTCCTCCCTTACCTGACAAGGGTTTATCGGATAAAAGCCCTTTGATCCAAAACCTTTGTGCCCAAGGACAGGTTTGGTGAGGGCTGGATGCTGCTGTGCTCTGAATGCTGGAGAACTTAGTGCCTTGTGCCTTGGGACACAGAAAAGAACTGACAACACAGGGAGTCCCCAGCCCCATGGAGATCTCAATTCTCAGTGAAGCTGCCTCTTTTATATTCAGCAAATAATTCAGGTGTGGCATTTTGATTATGACTTCATGTAGCCTCTGGCTTACAGGTATAGGAAATTTTCAACCTCTACCTTGCTCCCTTGCCTGTATCTCATACCAGACATAGTACCTACAGAAAATTTAAGACTGCATCAAAGGACACAGTGTATTTATAATTTTAAGTGCTAATGTATGATTAGAATGCTGCTGGTTGTGAGGTAGTGGAATGAGATAACAGGCTGTGCCTGATGAAATGTCTTATCACTTCACGGATGCCAGTCATCACTTGGGAGTTCAGGAGTTCACCCAGTTCCCAGCACACCAAGAAACTGCCTGCAGTAAGAATGTTTGAATAGTTAGCAGAAAAAAGATCTGCAATGATAAATTGGGTAAGTTGATGTAGGGTGTGTGGCCTTCTAGGCTGGGCAGCAAAGAGTAGGTCAGCTCCAGACAGCCCTAGTTAAAATGGCTATGTTCTACTTCAGTGTATTTTCTCACAGTCTAGACACTCACCCTTCCCACTTTGCTCCATTGTATGTATGTTTGGAACTTGTGTATTTTGTCTGTTTTTCCATCTTGTTCCTATCCATGCATATCCCCCTGAACATCAAGTCCCTGATCTCTATCACTGTCATATTTGCACAGTAAGCAGCATCTATCTCTGCCTGAAGGCATTCTTGTCATTCTGAACAGCTCTGATATGTGTTGCAATCGGCTCCTGAACTTTCTGACATAAGACTTATTAAAGGTTTCAGTATCTTCATAAGCAAAGCTACATTGGATACTCAATCCATTTGGGACCTATGAGAAGATGAAGCTTCTCATTTCTCCAGGCAGAAGAATGAGTGCGAACCCTGGTAAAGCTTGTGCCACTTCTTTGTGCCGCAGTTTCTCTCTGGCTTCTTCCTGGAAATCAGCTCAGGGACAACTCCATCAATATTTACTCCTACTTCTGTTGTACTGAGGATAGAGATTTTTTTGGTTCTCAAACTCCTCTGCTGGGCAGGCAGCATATTACAGTATGATAAGAGCTCCAAACATTGGCTTTTTTGTGGGGACTTTCTGCCGATCACTCCAACCTGTCAAAGTCCGCACAGCCCTGGAGTACTGGCCACTCCTCCCAGCTTTGTGTCATCAGTGAACTTGCTGAGGAGGCCTCTGTCCTTCACCTAAGTCATCGATGGAGAAATTAAACAATACTAGGCCCAGTATTGGAGGACACCACTAGTGATCTCCAATTAGACCCTGTGCCACTGATTACGACCCTCTGGGATCTGCTGTTCATCCAGTCCAATCCACCTCACTGTGCCCTCACCCAGCCCACGTTTCACAAGTTTGCCTATGAGGATGCTATGAGAGACAGTGTCAAAAGCCTTGCTGAAGTCAAGGTGGACAATATCCACGGCTTCCCCCTCATCCACCCAGGTGATTGTTTCAGTGTAGAACACAATCAGGTTGGTGAAGCATGATTTACCTTTAGTGAATCCATGCTGATTACTCCTGATCTTCTCATCCACATGAATAGAGATGTCTTCAGAGTGAGGTGCTGTATTACCTTGCCAGGGATTGAGGCACTGGCCAGTTACTTCCTTGGCTTTATGTACTTCAGTACAAAGATTCTGTCTATTTGCCAATTTCTTCTACTACTTTAGAAATACAGCTTATTGTAGGTTTTTTTTCTTCAAACAGAATTCCATCAAGCTCTGCTGGACTGAGTGACACAAACAGTCTAATTCTTGGAGTAATTATCCAGAAGATGTTACTAGTTTAATTTCCAAAACATTAAATTTTTCTGCAGTTTTGCTAGAGAAAAGCCAAAATCACATGCATGCTCTTCCACTAGCAATTGTTTTGTCTGTAGATCTACTGAGAGCATCACTTGCCACTTGTTTACCAAGTTTAACTGTAAATATATACATCCATCAATCAAAACATATTTCTCAGTAATCACTATATTCCCTGATATTTTAACCGTTATATTTTCCTTGGCATTGCAGTTTGGCTTTCCCTGGCAGAGCAATAGTTAGGCCACTGTTTAGTTTAAATTTGGCTTGGCAAGTTTGCTATCCTTTCTTGCACAGCACTGAGCACGTCTTCACACATTCCAGCCATTGCCAAGTTATGTGTTTGGTGCTTTGTTTACTGTTCATACAGAGAGTATTTTTTCTGAGACTACTGCTGAATTAATTTTTGCTTATCAGCTTACGTTAATGCCAGATATGACCAAAATATTGTTTTCTGCGTCACATTTTATTTGAAAGAAAATATTTCTCTCATTTTCTTCTCTGCCAAACTTTTCTGGCTGTAATTACTGTACTTGGCTAGTAAAAGAAGATTTCTGAACTTGCATTTCTTACTACCTACTTGTGGTGAGAAGTGCCAAGACTGATGTTTTGCCCATGGCTGTAATTGTGTACTTGTGCATTTACTTTAGCATGTATATTCAGGGCACCCTTGTGCTATTTTCTCACTCGTCTCTGTGCCATCCTACAGAGCTTTAACTGGAAGCCTGATATTAACAGGCTTTGTGAAAAAGTAGGGATTGGAAATGTTCAACTGGCTGACACTTTCCCTTCCCCTAGTATTTTTGTAGGTCTTCATAGGATAATGCCTCAGACAAAGTAAATTTGTCAACCTTGAAGCACTCCGACATTCTACAAAGCAGCATAATCCTAGAGATTAAAAGTGTTGATGCAGTGATCTCTGGGGAGACAGTTCTCTTACTAAGATTTTCTTTGCCTCAAAAAAAAAGAGAAAACCATAAAGCAAAGCAAAGCAAACCCCATGAGGCGAAAGCCACAATGTGGTTTCAAAACAAATTCCCTACACCACAGAGTCTAGGCAAGTTCCAAAGTGTCTCCATATTTTTTCTGTAAGTGTAGGGCAATATGTTGAAACAAGATTAACATCTAACACTAAAATCTTAAAATTTTATTTTAAACACTTAAGTGTGTGATCAACTCTAGTTTTACCAGAGTTGAACTCACAGCATTTCCTCCTAAGTTTTGAATATGAGACCTATTACATCAGCCTCACAGACCCAAAGTGACCAACACTTTGTGGCATTGAGATGCTACAAACTCTCTTCAAATTTGATTATTTCCAGTTGGACCAGTTCTTATCTCCATGGGCTTACCTGCTCATGATTTTAATGTTTTCCTCTTGTTTGTTAAATTTTGTCACTATGAGAAGATTTGTGCAGCTTTCGAAAACAGAGCTGGAAACAGTTCAAAGGACTCGTCTGAGAGGAGTCAGTCACACATTAGAAAGGATTTTCATTAAAAAATAAAGACACAGAGAACAAAGGAGAGCTCAAGAATGAAGCACACAATGACTAGATAGGGCAGAATCTCTTGTTAGAAGAACAGTATGATGAGAAACAAGTTATTTCCTATTTGAAAGAGAATTCTGTCTTAGAAATCTGTGAAAAGGAAAAGAAATCTGTAACAAATAAATCTTGCTTAACAAACATCATTTTCAGAGGTAAATTCCAAAGAAGTTTGTGGAAAAACTGCTGATGAGTACTTCTGTGTGAACAAGCCGAAGAAGAATACTATCTCGTAACAGATACAACTGTGTCACTGGTATGAAGTGGTCTGCTTTCCTGCAAGGCCAGAAGGAATATCAGCTTTATTATTTACAGCTCAGAATTATTTTCCAAAATTTGCTTTTGTCTAGTTCTCTTATCACCTCTAATTTCTGATGCTTTCCTTTGATCACTTTCAGCCTGACTCAGCATAACAAACATCAAAAAGACATCTCACTGCATACCAAACATCTGCCCTTATTCTGCTATTTATGACAAATTTTTAATGTAACTCCTATGAACCACTCCAGCAATGCCTAAGAGTCAGCAGTTCTGGGCTACAAATAGTATGTGTGGTCTCATTTCAGCCCTACAGGAAATGCCATAAACGGAACAGGAATACGGTGAGATGTATCATGTGGAGTCAAACAGAGTTGCTTCATTTACAGCAAGTGACAGACTTTCTTAGAATTCTTAGAATGCTAAAGGTTCCAAACAGTTATGTATCAGTTACTGCGAGTTTTACAGACCAGATCTGCATGGCATCCCTCAGATATCTGCAGGACTTCAAGACTAGACTTTCGTTTGTTCTAAATCCAGGAGAGCAAACCCCAGTGTGTTTCTTTCATGTAGTGCAAAGTCACCTAAAAAAGTCTAGACACCTAATACTTCTCATTCATCGAATAACAGTGACATCAGGAATTAAAAAAGAAGGGTAAGATAACCATGAATTATCATCGAGACAAAGGATTATTCTACTTAGAACATCTTAGTATGCACTCAGATGCCACCTTCAATAGAGTCACCAAGTATCCCTGTCCTCCATGAGGTTCCTTTACAAGAAACAGAACCAGTATTCCAGCATCTCTGGCTTGAACTGGCCAATAAATTCTAAAGGGGAAGGAAGGACAACATCATAAATACATAGACATCATCGTTTCCTTGGGTTAGCCTCACTGAGCAACTAGATTAAATAAGCCCCATATTAAACACATCTCAAGTAAATACAACAAACTAAGATTTTAGGAAACACCTATATAAGTGACTTTTTGGAACACATCTTGAGACAGCGTCTCAGGTAAAATCAGTAATTGAATCTTCACCAAATTTCACAACACTCATTTGAGGGTCCATGTTCAATTAGTGGTTTTGGTATTTGTATTTCACAAATAATTTTGTAAGAGAATGAAGAAAGTCTCACAGAAATGGTGTCTTTCTCTTTAACACTCAGTAGATGAGCTCTTGGGTAGATGATGTATCTTCCTGAAGATGGCTTGGATGAGGGCTGAAAGGACAAATAATCATCCACCCAGAACCAAGCACGCCGAAACCAAGATTTTTTTTTTCTGTCCATCAGCTTAGTGCTCCTCTACTACAGACTGGTTACCTCCTGTTCTTTCACCAGTGGATGTGGGCAACGACCAGCAATTGTCTGTATTAATTTCCTTTGTAAAAAATGTCAACTGGTCCACCCAAAAATCCTCCCTTCCCTATCTTGTACATTATGGTTTCTAAAAGTTCTAGAGGTGCTGTTCACTCCTCTTAGGATACCCATAACCATTTACAGCTTCAGCACACAATGCCCGTTAAGGCTGAATGTGGTCAAGTGAAGAACAATTATTTCCTGCATTTTTTATGCATATCCCAATTTACTATGCCCCAGAATAGGAAACTTACAGAAAACATCATCTTTCTCTGAAATTCAATTTCCTGAATCTTCGTTTTCAGTGACTTCCTTTGTCCACTTTTCACTGCTTCAGCTAACCCTCATAACTTTTCATTAAGCTGGGGAGCTTGAAATCTGTGACATCTTTGTTGAAATATTCTTTTCCAACGAGAAGACAAAGGTGACTCCTACAATTTCTAGAAATTCTACCAGGCAATCTAAAAATTATCTCCAATAGAGGAAAAAACCCAAGCTGAACATATGATAGAGCTGCTGAAAAATGGGGGAGAAAAAATCCCTACTATCTTTATCTGTACACCAGAATCTTTGCATTGTGTATAACACCACCATGGTTTCTCTAGTGCTCCATCAGTTGATCTCTGTTTCCTTGACAGCCTGTTGAACACCAACAATGTCCATGGATCAAGAAGCTATCAGCTGCCTGCTGGCATCTCCTGGGGTGAAGATGACCTAGGGCAGGGAGCGTAACAAGCAGAGAGCCCAGACTGTACAATGCAAATCTTTTACTGCAAATGAAGATCTCAATTTTCATTGCATCAATACTGGATGCAGAGTTTAAACTGTAAACTGAGCACCTGGCAGAGCAGAGCCAACAGCATCCAGGCCATGTTAAACTGAGTGCCATGGCTGTAGTTGCCTGCCCTAACGTGTCCCTCTGCCTCGCATTTCCAATTAACTGGTTTTAGGCTTCCAGTTGCGCCCAGCTGGGTGTGGAATGGGCATATGGACAGAATTAAGGTCCTCCAAGGATGGCCCAAAGTGCCCCTGAACTGAGTAGCTAGTTTATTTATTGTGGTGAGAGAGACAGAACAGGGAGGGGATAATCAGTGAGAGGACAGTCAGGAGCTGGGACAATGAAGCAAGGAGACACAGAAGGGGAGTAACAAGTTTGCCACCTGGATGATGCCACTCCTGTCAGCTCAGAAAGGCAGCTGTAGGTAAAGCACACTTATCTACTGCAAAACAGATTTGGCTTCCTCTCCCCACAGTGCTGCACACTTCCTTGTGCTCCCGACAGAGGACAGCCCTGGCTGCTCCAGCCTCCCCTTCAACCCCCGGTGGGCACGCAGGGGAAATCCCAGAGCGTGGTCCGTGCTGTCCATCCCACACCAACTAATACAGCTGTTCCACTGCTGTTCCCAGGCAGGTCTGCGGTGGCTCAAGCAGAATGGTGAAGCTGCTTCAGAACCTGGGACACATCCTCCAGGGCTGCTCATTTCTCACTGCGGCCTGAGCCAATTCAGCAGCTTCTCCTGCTTCACCTCCCAGTTCTGCATTGGTACCCTGGGGTGCCTCTGCCAGCAGCATCGTGCTACTGACACCACTGACACTCATTATCTGTGGATGGGTAACCACTTCCCAGAACTCCTATTATCTTTAGTGAACCCAAGCAGTCCCAGCACTGGGCAGACACCGTGGTTTTACACCGCTGCTGCTGTTCTGTATGGAAGTAAACATCAAAATGCAAATCAAGGCTAGCCGGTTCAACAGGTCACTTCGGCACAAGACAAAAGGGATCTGTTTGCAGAAGAAACTGCTACAGCCCCAGAAAGCAGATGTGATTTGTGGGCAAGAACCCCACGCCTTTCTTAATCAAAGCAATTTTATGACGGCTGGAGAAATTATTTGAGTAAAGTCACCAGGACACAGAATCACCCACACAAGCAGTTTGCTAAAATTAGGGAATTAGCAGTGAGGGAGCACTGCTCAGTGCAGGGCTGAGACCCAGCATTTGGAAAGGCTGTGGAACCAGTTCTCCAGCATCTGCTATGTAAATCACCAGCACGCAGGAAGGCTCTGGCAGAGTTGAGCTCTAGCACCCACTCTGCATTGCTAGTCCAGCACACTCCTGCTCTCACCCAGCCAGAGATCCAAAACCCACCAACTCGGCGATCAACTGGTGGATTCAATCAACAATGAAATCAACATTAATGTAAACACTTCAGGTAGCCACCTTTGGTGCTCTTATCCGTGTTTGTCACAGGCAAATCCTCTGAAAATGAGAAAGGTTCCCAGGGAATTCACATGGAAACCATTTAATGTAAAAAAGTGTTGTCATGGTCACTTAGCCAACAGTGCCAACTACCTGGCTTTGTAGAGAAATCTCCCAAAAAATCCAATCACCTAAAGGTGCAAGCTGTACTTGACCTCAGAGGATGAAAAAAGCCCAAAATTCACTGCAGTGCTGACTCTGTAGCTCAGTCCAAGAGTAGAAATACTGATGGCATGTGGTGGTTGGACAGTGCTGGGACAGGCTCTCATCACACTCGCCTGACCCAGAGCAAAGGATATTCAACACTAACACAGCCAATGCAACTCCTTGCACCTGAGCTTCCAGGGGCAGGAACACATGGAAAATATAATAGTCTAAAACATTTTAATGTAAGAGAGACTTTAAAAGAGGCACATGAAAGACATGAGAAGGGTGGGGGGAAAAAAAGACTATTAAAAAAATCCCTACCTTTTTTAAAGAGGATTCTGATTAAGTAAGCAATTCTCATTAAACAAAAGGTTCTAGCTTTCTTGAAGACTTCCAATCTTCACCTCAAGAAACCCAATATGAAAGAGATGCTTGGATCCCCTACAAAAATCAGGCTTTATCTTTGCCCTTGTCTGTACAGAGAAAGCTTGGAGCAGAGACATCTGACACTCATGGCTCTAACCTGAGGAATAAATAAATCACTGTCCCTCTGGCTATTTTTAAAAGAGTAAATTTAGAAGGAAGGAGGAGACAAAAGAGTGGAATATATTATTACTTTCAGGTTTTTTTCAGTGCTCATTGGTTTGTACAAAGGCTTGGCATGTACCAGTAGGCAGGCAAATGCTTGTTAAGTGTTAATTCTGCATATTGCTTTTATTGCCATAATCCAGAACCCTATGCAATCTTCCAGTTATGGAGGATTCACTCTTCCACTGCCAAATATCTGAACTGTGACCTGAACAAAGGCTTCATTGGGCACTCTGTAGTCCTGAAAGTGACAATTTAAAAATGTAGGGCAATATTCTACAGCAATAGGAAAGTTAAGAGCAAGCATGCAAATTTTTGATCCTTTCTTATTCAAAACCAGTTTATAAAGTTCTGTAGCACAAACTCTAGCTGTTCTTGAGGAAATGAGAAAAAAAAGCAGCTTCAAGATGTTGTCCTCTCAGTTGAGACACAGGATCCACTCAAGCAGGAAATACACACAAATAGGGGTGGATAGTCAGTCTGAGATGCAATGGTAACAAGCTGCTGACATTTCAGAATTTTCCTTTGAGTTACAGGTGCTGGCTGAGTACACACAACGCTAGAAAGTGGGAAAGAGCTTTTTAGAAGTCATTGCCTTGAATCACAGAACAACACTGCAAGAGACTGACTGCAAGCTGGTATGTAACCAGGTGCCAGTCCTATGCGGCAAAAATCAGAACAAAACAAAACAAAAAAAAACCCCAACCAAAATCCAAACACCTTTCTCAAAAAAATACTCCAGAGCATTTTAGATGAGGAGAGAGGAGGCATTCATTATCACCATAGCAAAAAGACCTGCTTTGAGGAAAGGCCCACCAGGCCAGCATGATCCAGAAGGAAAACCAGAGCAAGACACATCATTTCTGGCATGACAAGATTTAGAAGGGCCTCTTGGGTCATCCCAGACTCTCCTACCACTTGCACCCAAAATACATCATTACTTTTGTATGTGGCAAACTGTCCTCTTTACACAACAAACCAGTATTTTGTGTCTGCTCTATAGTGCTTTTTATTTCCTTACTTTTTTATTAAAGTAAGGAAATGGGATTGACTATTCTGTTTTCAGCCATCTCTAATACCAGTAAGGAGCTGTCCTTAGAGGCACAGTAATAAACCCCCTCTTTGCAGCTTCATTGATCAGTCCATTCTCAGAACTGCTGGAGCATGGGGAGAAAATGGGGAAAACATCCATTTGAAGAAAAAAAATAAGAGGCTGTTACCTAGACTAAAAACTTTATTGATCTGTAAAGCTTTCTGCTAGTCCTGCTTTCCCAGAGGTTTCAGAGAGTCAACAGGGAAAAAAAAACCCAAGCCTGCGAGGAAGAAACATCATACATTTGAAATGCAGCTTTCTGACCTCAGATTTGGGAGACAGAACTTTCAGGAGCTTCTCAAAAGGACAAGAGGACGACTCACCCACTTAGGTCACCACTGTGACAGAGCTGTGAGTGGTGCAGGAGCAGCACCTGGCCTTTGCTATCCTGGCTACACAATGCCACATGGGGAGTTCATGCTGGAGTCCTGGGAGCTTGCTCCCATGTAGTGCCAAGAGTCCTCAGTTCTTATGCTCACTCCAGATTCCTCCTCTTGTTTTTCCTTTTCCTTTAATATCTCTTCTATTCACTTTCACCAGCCCATACAACAGTGTCAGAGGTGTGTCTCATTTTCCCTGTGCACACAGACACACCACAGCCCCTTTTCTTTCCTATTTTCTTCTGACTTTATCTGCCCCATCTCTACCTTCAGCACTGAAGCAGTATCAGCAAACATATTCCACGGTCAGACCACAAAAGACTGAGGAATACAAATACAGCCTTTTATCTTCCTGAGTTGAAGCAATTCTTGCTTTTTTGAGCAAGGGTGTCTGCATTTGCAGACATGTATGTGACCACAAACATACACATATGCCTCAAGTTCCTCTTGAATGCAGCATCTGAACAAGGCATGAGGCTCTGTCATTGTGAAGGGGTCTCTCACACACTCTGGGTCTCTCATTATTTGTTAGTTCGTGTGCTTAATCACCTCTTTTACAGAATTACTCCATCCTCAGTATCTCCTCTGTTGTTTTGTCCTCCAATGCCATTTATTGGACTCAAGCCAGCAGTCCAAGAACTCTTCTTGATCCCTTTTGCTCACCTTGAGCAAAACAGACAATTACAAAGCAAGATAGCAATACACAGATCCACTACCCCAAACAGAGAGGGCCAGCCCTCTTTCTGGGCAAGATTTGCCCCTGACCATGACCCACTCTGATGAAGAAATCTTTACACAAGGGCAAAACAGAAAATAACCCCCACCAAACCTGAAAGACAACCCCCATTTTAGTTAAAATGGTCCAAATCAAGGCTCAATTAAAGCCTCTTTTGTCTCAGGCACAGACACAAGCATGCAATCTTAGTTTTGCTGGTATTTAAAATGATGAAGAAAGAGCTGACAGCACCTCTAACATCCCCTTTTCTCCCTGTAACAATTCTTCTGGAAGCAAGAAAGCCAACATTTGAAAACTGAGATTTACACTTTAGAAAGTGTCCTACACAAGAGGAGAGAGTGAGGGCACAGGATTTCCATTGCTCAGACTAAAATCACACAATACAATTATTCTGCCAGCTCATGAAAAAAAAAAAGAAAAAAAACCCCATGAACTGTACTAGATAAAATCTGCAGCAGTGTTTCCTCTCAAACTGCAGAATAGCAACTTCAGTCCTTTTGACCCAAGCTGAGGCTTGCATGCCCTAGTAATTCTAGCAAATGACAAACATGACAAGCTGAGCAGTTAGGCCTTATCTATCTAAGTCAGGATAATTACTCTGAAAAAGCACCCTATCAGTACAGATCAGGCAGCACAGATTTTCACTTACTCTCAGATACTGCACGAAAGTACCACACCTCCTCTCACAAGCTTACAACTGGCCCAGACATTGTAGGGAAGGAAAGAGACTGCTTAAGGAAGAAAATAAAAAATTACTCAACAGCAGGAGAAAGAGGATTATCTTGAATGGCCTGCCACTGCTTTTTCAGTGATTCTGGTTTTCATCATAATTTTTGTTTTACTTTGTAAAGGCTTCAACAATGATAATAAAAGAATCCTATCACATACTTGAGAAAAAAAAAAAAAAGAAATTACACAAGCAGTTATACCAGATCTTCAGGGAAATCATGACTAGGGCTGTTTGCTGACCCAGCAAACATAGCTTAGGTAGAAACACCTACTAGGAAAAAAAACCAAAAAACAAAAAGGCACAATAGAAAAACAGCTATGAGACAAAAATGTCTCTTTCTGTGTCATTCTCATCAACCAGTATCCCACAGAATCCTTGCCATCACTTGTTTTGTCAGGAATTATTTCTCCTAAGGCATACTTCTTTTATTAAGCCTGGAGTAAGGAAACAAGGTGAGTCAAGGCCTCAGAATGAAACAATTCAGTCTTGGCACATTGTTTTCTAGATATGACATGTCACCCAGTCTGGCTAGAGTTGCAGTGCTTTAGAATAAATATAACATTTTTGAACTAATTAGAAATTATGGGATGTCGTGACCACCAATGATGAGCAGGAGAAAATTTAAAGTTAGTAGGAGCTCAAGAATTTAATTTAAAAAATCTGATCTAACGTCATTGTTTCTGGTGACATTTCCATGAAAACAGAGAGTGATCTAGACACTGGTTCTTCCTTCCCCAAGTAAAATCCACTCTAGATCATTCCTTCACCCTCCCATCAGATTCATACAACGCTAAAAATTTCTGAGTCTTTATTATTACCATTATTATTTAATTTAAACAAGACAGGAAAAGAGCAGCACCTTTTAAAAAACCCTGTTGTGTGCCATACAGGATAAACAGGTGAAGTTTAAAAAAAGTTAAGTTTATATATGTACATATACACACATACACTGAACCAAATTAAAACCAAAAAACTTGGAGGGGGTCGTTTTCAACAGGAGAGAAGAAAGCCTTATTCCACATCAAGCAAAAGCACCACAAATTAAAGATTAGAGTGCACAACCACATGTAGTGCAGATACCAAACTAGCCTGGGTCCTGGAAGCAGTGGAGCTACAGCAGGACAGAGCTCCATGACGGCCATTTTATGCCACTCCTTGGCAGAAGCAAGTCCAGAGTGTGCCTTCAGGAGGGTGTGCTGTACAGCCCCAGCAGTTTTGGCAGATGCCACAAAACGCAGCAAACTAGTGATGATAGGAGATCCAGAGCCAAGCTACAGACTAATTTAGCTACAATATTTCCATAACAGAAGTTTCTGAATTCCCTCATGTCTCTTGGGTGCTCCCTGTAGGTACTGCCTGCTTCAGTCACACAGCAGACAGCCCGATTATGTATTATTTGTGCACTGAGGTTCCCATTCTTGCGTACCTGCACCTTTTCTTGTCTCACTTCCACCCCACAACACCACTTCTACTTCCTCCAGGCTGACAGGGTAATAAAATTAGGAAGGGGCACGTACATCTAACTTAGGGGAATTGTCAACAACCAAATGTAGCTTAAAAAATAATAACAATTCTTAAAAAAAAACAATTAAAAAACCAGTTCAAGTTCTGCAGACTTCTGGCAGTCTTGGTCGTTTAGCCCAGAGGTCTTTGTCTTCAGGGCCTGTAGGCTAAACTTTCTTGACTGGCAAGAAGCATGCAGTACATGATAAAATTCTGACTAAAAGAAAAAATAGTAAGGGCTGGGGGAGAAGAGGCTCTAACATGGAAAGCCCAGACTGCAGTAGCAGCACTTATGCCACACGGTAGGCTTTCAGGAGGGTGAATTCCTTCCTGTTGGTGCGAGCTGCCCAGATGAAAAGAGCAGCTGCCATGAACTGCAAAGGTGCTGACACGCAGGCGAGGCAGAAGGACCAGCCGAATTCACCCCTCACATCCTCCGGCAGAGGCAGCTTCCTATGGAGCAGCTCAATCCCAGCTACATAGCAGCCAACGAGGCCCAGCGTACACAGCCCTGGAGAAGGAAGCAGCAAAGCACAGTGAGCTCACCCACGGAGTGCTCCAGGGGTCCTCTTGAGTTTTTTGAGGAGGATAGCAGGACACTCACCTGCTAAGAAATGCAGGACTCCAGTGGCAATAGCTGGGTAAAGGCTGCGACAGGCACAAGCACAGAGCCCAATCAGAGCCCCAAAGCACATGAGGCCGATGCTGACAAAGGGCAGGAGAAACTGCAACCGCCAGAGATCTGCATGTGGAAGAAAAACACCAGTCAAGTTTGCTGAAAATCAGCTAGAAAATGATCTTCTCCCACCATCTTAACATTCCCTTCTACCTTGCTGTTGCTGCTTCATCAGGCATTCTACATTCATAGTCAAAAAAGGACCAAAGATTCCATTGAAACAGAAAGAACCTAATTTGTTAACTCACAAATCCCTGTACTGCATTCATCAGCAAAACCCTTGCTAACACATCTATGTCTTCCTCTTAAACTTTGACCTACTGCCTGTGCAGCTGTAAAAAACAATACATGGTGAGCAAGACCAAGAGAGACAGAAGCTTTCCTCACTAGTGACTGAATTTGAGAAACAACTTTTTTAAATTCTACTTGTTTATCTACCAGAAATGAAAGACACTTACAAGTCCGATTCAAATCCGTGCCGCTGTTGTGATTTCCAGGCTCTATGTACTTTTCTACAAACTGATCAGAGAGGGAGAAACTGATGCAGTTTGTAGTCATATCAGTTTCTGGGGGTGGAAAAAAAGAAAAAGCTGCTGTTAGGTGTCTCCCCTCACCCCTCCTTCCTCCCTTTCAAAGCCTCCTTTGCCAATGATTTGAGCTAGGAAGCTCCTCACAGTGCCTTTTGTAAAAAATATATAATTTCTCCAAACAGATCTGTACACATTTTCCTATGATATAGTTGGCACAATTTGTCTGTTATGAGGTACCACACTAAGGGATAGCATTCCAACACACAGAATCTTCAAGCTTCCCTGGATTATCCACAGAAAATTGTGCCATGTGTAACAGATTGGCAAAGTAATGTGGCATATGATGCTCAACTATGTTGTCACGTACTCTCGAGCTCAGGATCCCTTACCTAAGGTGTACTTATCTCCATATGCAGAATGTGGTCATGTACTAACAGTTACATCAAAAACGGGACAGAAAGGCCTATTTAAAGAACATGATGGATTTGCTTCTTTACACTAAGTTTCTACCTCAGGTAATACTTTGAGAATACTATTGAGTGGAACTGGTTTAAGTGTCCTCCAAAATAGATATTTTCATAAGAGAGGGCGGGAAAAAAGCATTTCATGTATGATTTTTTCTCTACAAGATGTAGTTGAAAGTACATCTTTAAGAGGGTTCAAAATGAAGGAGTTCACATGTACAGTAAGTACCCAAAATTGACTTTGAAGCAATTAAAATAATTGTTTACCACACATTTTAATCCCCAATGATTAAAAAAAATAATAATACAAATATTTCACTATTCAAGGAATCCATTCAGGGAATCCAAGGTGTGCTGATGCAATGGTGAGATATTCGTGACGTGAACAAAGTGAATGACTAGCTAAAAGGAATGAGTGCCTCCTTGATAAAGTAGTGTCTTTATTCCATCGCTGGATCCCAGGATCTGTCCTAAAAAGACAGTAACCGGTAGAGCAACTATAAATGCATCCCAGGTGGACAGCTGAGGCAAAATAAAAATCAAGCTTCTAAGACTAAATTTAGATCAAGTATCATGTGTCAAAACCAGAAACTGCAGCACTGACAGCCACAGACCATTTTGCCCTCTACTTCTTTAAAAATCTGGACCATCTTTATTAAAAATCCAACCAACCAAAACAAAAGCTAGAAATAAGCCTTCTGGAGGAACAAAGTGGAATGAATGTGTTCTGAGGAAGTTAGCACACAGCACCCCTGGGAAGCCAGGGAAGTGATAATTGCTCCAGAGATACCTGGTGGGCTGTACCAGTGAGAGTTTTTGGGTACAGTGATGCACCTCCGCCACAATCCAACCGTGCCGTTGCACCGGAAGAGCGCATCCGTGTACGTCTTCTCATCTGCATCTTTGCTGACAAACTCCTCCCAGATGCTCCTGCCAGCTTCACTAACGTTCTCAGCTGGGGACAGGGTGTGGTACTCGTACCAGAAGTCGGTGCCGATGGAGGCTGCCATGTAGATGGTGGAGATGAGGCTGAGCACGCAGGCAATCACCAGCGCTGTAGCAAACCGGTTATCCATCATCGCGCCCTCGGAGGGAACACAGGGACAAGTGAGCAATGCTACAGTGTTATCCCAGCAGTGCCATGCTCATCAGACCCCTTCTGCAAGGTACCCTCAGGATACGCAGGCCTTCCTTTTCCTACCTGCTGGAATCAAAGGAACACCGAGCATATCTACAGTGCTGGCCAGCATCCACTGGATCTGCAAGTTCCAAGCAGGGATAATAGCCTGGAGAGTGTGCTCTCCCACCCACATTGCATTGGCTGCTCGCCCTGAAACAGCAACACCAACTCGTCCCCAAAGCAGATGACACAGTTCGCTGCCATTTGCGATCCCGATTGTAGGGAACGTCAGAGACTCCATCCATAATGCCCAGGAAGAAGACTTAGCTTTCCTTAAGAGATTACCAAGAGTAGAAGTTATTTTTAGCCTGCCACCCCATACGGCTTTCACAGCTTGTGTTTACAGCAAAGATAAGAACCACAGGCATGCTGAAAAAACTCTTCCAGGCTGCTCACAAAGGGCAGCCATGCCAAGGTGATGGAATGCCTTTAGGGAAGACAGAAATGTATCTAGGCACTAGAGACAGAACATGAAGGAAGCACTGGAAGACAAGTTTAGAAATTATAGTAAATGCTGCAATAATGCCACAATATATACCGTGGTATTTTTGAAGACCTAGAACAATGCAGGGGGGTGCCCTGTTCCATGGGAACAAAGCGACGAAACTGAAAGGCCTTCATATGTTCCCATAAGGACTTTGCTCTGTGACCCTCTCTTGGGGAGCCTTTGCGGGGTCGTGCTCCCAAATGGAATAGATTCAGGGTCAAAGAGGGCATGGGGAAAATACAAATGTCACACATGCTTATGACAATACCATGATTTTAACAAACAACTGATGGGTAATATAAGAAATGTTTTGTGGCTGCAACACACCAGAGGACTCCTCTCAGATACCAGTTGTTCTCATGCGCTTTCTGTGCTTGATTAAATTTATTATGAATCAGGCTTGAGGCACTCGCCAGGAAAAAAAAAAAATTGAAACTAGCTCAGCAGCTAGAGGTAGGCTGGTGGCAGGAGCTACTATCTAATCAGCTCTTGTCTCCTGCTTGCTCTACCTCCCTTCTCCCACACACTTTGATCAAAATATTTTGCTCTATTTTCTCTGCAACTAAAAGAACCGCAAATGGAAACAGAAAGTGCCTTAAACCTCAACATTCACAAGGAAAAAACAGTGAAGTGCCTCAATTCAGACTCGTCAGTAAGAAATTATGAACTAAGAAACAAGCTGCAAATTAAAGAAGGGGATTTCAAAGGCATCAATGTTTGCTGTTAACAATACCACTCTTATTTCTTTTCCTCTCCATCTGCTGCTCTATTTGTCTGAAACTGGCTAACAAGGAGGAGAAATTATGTGTTCCCATATCATTTCCTATGCTTCATTTCCATATTAAATGAGGCACACTCTCTGCAATATCCATCCCTGAACTGCATCCTTAGCAATGAGAAAGAATAGAACTCATTTGTGGTGAACTGATAAGAAACACCCTTTTAAAATACTGCAAAGTTTGCATACCACAACTTAAATAATAATCTACAAGCTGTGAATTTTTATAAGATAATAGAAATACTGAGAGGGAGAACACATCGTATTCAGGTTTATTTATGTGGAAAACATAGAATCAAGCCCAGACTTGGAAGCAAATTCTCTGTGCAGTGTTTAATTCCTGGTTCTGTACTTCCACTCTCCTTCGCTATCCCAGCGTCTTGCTCCAGGTACACAGGATATGGGATAGGGAGAGCAAGTTGCTGGATAGATCTGACCTCACCACTCAGCCCTACTGAGTTAACTGAGGATCCCTGCCTCTTCACACACTGTCCCCGAAGCAAACAGGGCAAGTGGCACCTGTAGGGCCAAAGCTGCGGCCCTGCTGAGCTCAGGGATGAGCAGATCACTCTCAGAGCAAGCCACAGAATAGGCTGCTGAGCAGGCTGGTCTGGATTTTCCACTATATTGCAATCACATCTACTGCAAGAGGAACTCTCTGCAACAGACTCCTCTCCTTAGAAAGGGCTCTCTCTGGGTGGAAGGATCACAACAACCCACAAGCTCCATCCTCAGAGTAAGGTCTTGTGAAAAAGAACATAACCAGGACATTACTGGGCCACTGATCTTCTGTCACTACCTTTCAATATAAATGCTGACAATGACAAAGCCCTATCAAATTTATACCTAACACAGAGAAAGAAAAGAACTGCCCCAAAAGTCTTACTTTCAGCTATAGATCCCTGCTGCCATGTGCAGAACATTGCTGCTGGCAGTGTGCCTACCAGATCACCATTAAAAAACAACCACACACTTCTGGACCAGCCCGCTGTGTGCTGTGAACACAGCAGAGTTGATGTCAGATGGCAACCAAGAACAGTTCATAAGCAAAATGAAGGCTTAATCACAAAACAGCAAATTAAAGCATTGCCCAGTGTTCATTATCCACTTGGTGAAAGGGACATGGCAATCTACTGACACTCAGTCCTTGTAATGTTACTGCAGGCATAGGCAGAGAGCAGCCAAAGGGGATACAGACCCCAAAATCTACCGGGTGGCTTTGTGTGGCATTTGTCCCAAAATGACTTTCAGTATGGGCAGGACAGTGACAACCAAGGCAAGAGCAGACCCCCAATTCCTTACAATAAAGGTCCCCTCAGTGCTTCTGCCTAACACTTCAACTACTTACAGAAAAGATGAAGAACTCTACAACATTCCATGCAAAGCTTGAGCCAGTTTTTCCTGTCAGTGGAGTAGACTTGACTACCCTGCCCATTCACTGTCCATATCCACTGCATCTTCATTTACAGGAGACAAGCTCCTCCTTAAATGAGGTGTCCTTTGAAAAGAGAGAACCACCCTGCCAGCCCCAGGCCGAGTTTAAAGGAAGCAGTGAGCATAGCTAGTAAGAAATAGTTACCAGAGAAGACCATGAAGAAACACACTGTCTGTTTATGGGATTAATGCCACGCTTTGCAAAAGGTTCTGTGCAGAACAATGTGTAGGAGGTGCTTTAGAATTTATGAAAAAAATAACATTGCTACTACCGAAAATGACACTAATGATAAGGACATAAAGATTGATAACAAATAAAAATGCTTTTTATGCATGGGCTGTCAACAAGAGCCTTCATTGTTTTAACAGGTACATTCATACAGTTCTGACAGCACATTTTTGTCTAACAGAAGTGCTGTTTCAGCTAAACTACAGCTGAAACTAAGCTATGCAACGAATTTAAGATAATACTAGGTGGTTCTAAATAGGTGAAAGTGCTTAATGAGATACTGCAATTATATTCATTTTCTAAAAGAAGTGAGACACATAACATTTTTAACATTTTCAGAAAAGAAAATTTTTGAAAAAAGCTCAAAAAAGAGAAGGCAAAGGCCAAACTGGAAGCAATATTCAGCAGAACGACTACATTGCATGCACTTCAAACAAGGGAATAAAAAAAGGGACAAATCAGTAGAGTCGGGAGAGAAAAAACAAAGAACGGAACAAAAACAAGTATTCTGGCAAAAAATCAACTCTAAGACTGAAGACTGGACAGTCTTTGTAAGAAGTTACTGTACCATGGCAGAAGGGAATACAAAAACATGCATATTTTTATCTTGTTGCTGTGGTCACTCCTTTCAGCCAACAGTGGGCCACTGCATTTAAGAAACTCCTTTTTCGTGACATCATGAAAGAGTCCTGGCTGCATTGGTTGGCATTCTCTCAGGAAACATGCCAGCTATCAAAAAAGGATTAGGCAGAAAGCCTACAAGAGGGTGCAAATATGGGGAGAGGGCTGGAAACAGCATCAAGCTGGATCATCCGTTCGATATTCAGGGCAACAAAAGGTTAGGAAAGATTGCTACCAAATACTTTTTTACCTTCAGAGATGCTCAGAGTCCCTCAGGACACACAGCTCCGATGCTTCCAGGTCTCTTCAGAGGCACAGTGTTGTTTGTGTCCTGTGGCCAGCGGAGAGCATGAAATGCAAACTTCCCGTCTGTCGTGACTGTTCCATTCATTCAGCTTCTTCCACACCACCAGCTCACAACAAATGATCTACAAGCAAAAAACAAACCGAATGGCTGGACATCATCATTTTACTCTGAAATTACTTCACAGGCTTTTCCCAGTGCTATCATTAACGAAAAAAAAAAGATAAGATGGAGAGAGGAAATTACTTGAAGAGCCCTCGGGCCAAGAACACCTGTCCCGGCAGGACCAGCCCAGCAGCAGGCCGGGCCGGCCGGGCATCCCCACGGAGCGCGACCGCCCCCGGGGGTCTCGGGCCTCCCCGGCGTCAGCCCCGCGCGGGGGGCGACAGCCACAGGCCGACAGCAAACCCGAAGGGAACGCCCCGAGCCCTCAGCTCCGTCCCCCCGCCTCAGCCCAATATCCCCGCACCGCCGCCCCGGCACGGCCCGGCCCGGCCCAGCCCGGCACCCACTGCCCATCGTCATCGCTGCCACCGCCTCGCACCCGGCCCGGCCTCGCTTCCGCCCGCCGCGCCCGCCAGCGCGGGGCACGCTGGGCGATGTAGTTCTGCCAGCCCCTTCCGGAGGCGCCGGCCTCAGCACCCCGGGCAGCCGTTCGCAATGGCTCTTCACCCTTCCTAATGACTTGTCACCCTTCCTAATGACTCGTCACCTTTCCCAACGGCTCATGACCCTTCCCGATGGCTCCTCACCCTTCGCAATGGCTCCTCATCCTTCCTGTGGAGAAATTCCTGCTCGTGGCCAGCTGAACCTCCCCAGCACTGTGTCCTCTCCTCCTGTCGCCGTTTACCTGGGAGAAGAGGCTGATGCCCACCTGGCTACACCCTCCTTCCCAGTTCTTTGTGTTTCTCTTGGCTGCTTGTAAAAACTGGTGACAGGACAACCTGGCTGAATGACTTGAGAAAACACCAAGTAAGGGGAAAAAAGAATTCAGGAAAAATTGCAAAAATGGGCAACACTGGCCCCATGCCCCAAACTGGCCATTTCCCTCCATCCCTGGTACATGAAACCATGGAAATTACAAGAGGATTCTTAAAAGTGGTTAACGACTCCCTTGGCTTAGAGACTAGCCCACCCAGTCTTGGTTTTACAAAACTCTGAACAAGCAAATATCCAGAAAAAAACCCAGAAGCATCTGAAGCTTTCACACCTCTGAGGACTTCCGGGCAACTATGCCAACCATCTCTGCCGCCAAACAGCCAGGGAGCATTTTTGCAGCCAGGTCAGAAACTAGG
Source organism: Irena cyanogastra (assembly GCA_013397155.1). Classification (NCBI taxonomy): domain Eukaryota; kingdom Metazoa; phylum Chordata; class Aves; order Passeriformes; family Irenidae; genus Irena; species Irena cyanogastra. The sequence goes on from VWZV01000703.1 coordinate 594,897, forward strand.
ATGCAAAGGCGAAAGCAGTCATTGAAGAAACTTCTTGTGTTTGATGCAACATTAATTTTTTAATTTTAAAAAAATTAGAAATTATATTTAATTAAAGAAATTTCTGTCTATATTCCCCACTTTCTGGAACATGAAGCTGTCTCACCACCACCTCATAATGTAACTGTCTACAAAGGCATATTTTGGGATCTGTCTGGGATTTATCTCAGACTCTAAAATACTTGACATCTTTATCAGTGGCCTGGAAGAAAGCAGAGTATCGCTGATAAACCTCACAGATGACACGAGGGAAGGGTAAATAATGACATGGAGAAGGCACTGGGACAGGGTGACCTGATCATGTCGCAGTTGGGGCAAGCAAACATGCATTTCAATAAGGTCATCGATGAGCTCATTAATTTAAAAACAAAGACTGGAGGCTATACTTACCTGACATAAAACTTTATCCTGGGAAACGCAAAATGAAAAGGAAAAATGTTGGTGAAGTACCAACTGCGAAGACGTGCCCCCCCCTCCCCCCCCGCCAAAAAACCCCCAACTTTCCCATAACCTCGGGTGTAGAAACTGAGAAATCACAAGGAGGAAAGAAGTGGTATCACATCTACAATTGCTGCTGACTTGGAAATAGCATGTCTAGTTTTGATACATTCAGATATCAAAGTAGAGATAAACCTGAAAAGGGATATGAAAATCCCTGAGCAATTGGAAAACCTCTTTCAATGAAATATATCACAGAAAGTCAGTCAATTTTATTTATAGAAGACAAGTTTATTTAAGGAGTTAATTTATTGAACTAAGGACTTGCAAGTCTATAAAGTACATATAGTAGCAATAGGGAAGAAGAAAAATCAGGAACTTCTTTCTGTATACCTGCAAGAGCTATCAAAGGTTGATGCCAGAAAACATCAAAAGAAAAAAAGTCAACAAAACCGCTGTGCATTCTAAGCCATGGTAAAAGCAGAATCTGAACCATTTACTGTAAAATGCAGTGAATTATCTAACATTGGCACATCTTCAGTTTTTCTCCTAAAAGATCTAATTTCGTAAAAATGAAAATCAATTCTGAAAAACTTTGCAGCCATTGCTACTTCCATTATTAAATCAGGCTACAGTGACCTGTTCTTTTTCCTAATCTGCCCTGATCATTGTGAAGTGTGCAGCTGCTTAAAAGCATGTGGAGCGAAGAGATGCATTTTCATTTTATTTACTTATAATCAAATACTCTCTACAGACTTTGCCTGGATTTTTTTTTTCTGGAAAAATACCCTTGTATATATTAAGAGTAATGCAATAAAAACTTTCTTTTTTCTCTTTCTTTCATGCCTCCTCAATGTGCCTCAGCAGAACAGCTAGTTGATCAGTTTAGTTACAGAACGGGATCAGTTGGGAAGGTTTTAAAAGTAAAAGTTTGCTTTACTGTGCACAGGAAAGCACAAAGAGAATAATGCTGAGGGCTGTAGCATAACTGCAGTTCCTGCTTTTTGTGAAAGTTTCTTTGATAGCAGACCTGGATCATGAGCGTTACTAACTTCTCAGGCACTCTCAGACAGAGTTTAACATCAGAGTGCTGCAAACAAAACAAACAAAACCAAATCCCAGCTATGTTGCAAAAAAAAATTTAAATTGTTTAGTACAAAATGTCTGTAATTTTAGTTCTCACAATCTAAGGAAATAAGTAAACATTTGTAGGAGGTGGCACCGTCTGTATTAAATGAAGCTGATACAGGATGAAAACAGAACAAAGCCTTCTTCATATATCACATTCACATCAGGAATTATTGATTCAGACCTGAAAAAGGTATTCAAAACTCTGCCCATTTTCTTGCAAAACTATGAGTTAATTTACAAGATGTCACCTCCCAAAACAAATATTCTCTTTGCAGTAATAAAAAATGCAGTTTTCGTTTTAGGTACCATCTATGAGCATTTTACACAGCCTGAGTGAGCAGAAGATCCTTTTAATTCCCCTCAGACCTCTCTATGCAATTTGCCTGGTCTTATTTCTGCTTTCTTTATTTTTCTTTAATATTTTTGTGGCACAGGACACAGTAGTATTATTTTCACAGACAGAAAACCTTCTAGATGTGCTTCTCCCAAATACCATGAATAACACTGGGGCATTATAATGTTACCTATCCTCTGTGTCAGTGGTCTCCAAACCTGTTTATCATGTACCTTGTCAGTAAAAATTTTTTGAGCAGGCACTCCATTAAATGTAAATTTTTTTTTAATTATACACGTGTACTACCACACAAATATATAATGTACATTATAAAACATACACAAAAATATAAATTAAAAAAGGATGAGATAAATGGCAAGAAACAATAATTAATATTTAAAAATTAAGTGTACAAAAATATTTTCTTCCTGCACTGCTTTTTGTAGACCGTTGCTCTCAGCGTAAAACTATTTCAGTCTATACTGGTGCATTGTCTCAGTCCCTACAATTTTACCTAAATAGATTCCACCCTTTCCTCTTTTTGAGGGGTGAAACTTCCATTTGTTAGCCTTCATGTGGTTGCCTCTGAGCACGCCTTTAACTAGCCGTAGCACAGTAGGGCAGTTTCAGCCAATTTAGTGTGGGTTTTTTTTATTTTTTATTTTTTAATTAGGTCTGTTTCTTACACGGTTTTTAAAGTAAAATCATTCAGAAACTACTGCACTTTATTTTACAGCCAAATGAACCTCTGTCCTTCTCAGCATTTATCACTATTAATAATTTACAGATATGCAGCTTATTTTATCTAGATGCCTGTGGTGTACAGATGAAAGTGCGTGTACAAGCTGGAATAAAATGACATTTAAACTACCAGTAAAAAAGAGGGTGTAAGACAACAACAAAAAAAAAAAAAAAAAAAAAAAAGAAAAGAAGAACCCAAAGAACCAAACCCACACCTTGCTACCTGAAATACTTCAATTGCAGAAATTTGTAAGGGGGAGGTGGTGTGTATAACAAAGAAAATCAGCAACGCTACTGATCTACCTACTTCCTGTGCAGATATTTTCCTCATAAATTATGTGACTGCCTACCACAATACATGTATCACAGGCAGTACAGAACCATGAACAAAGACATGAAAGTTTTTCCCTTGCTGTTGTTGGAAATACCTCCACATTCCTATGAGGAAGGTTTAAGGAATGATGCAAACTCTGACCTGGCAGATCTCACAGGTGCATTTGAGAGAGGCAGAACCGTGAGAGAAACACACAATTTAAAGCAGATCTGGCCAAATGCAGGGCCACCATCACAGTACCTGCTCTGAATGTCTGGTTACAAAAGTTAAGTTGGTTCTCAGGTTCAAAACTACTCAGCACCCAGAAGCTTCATTTTTTTTCAGAGCTGTGTCAAGGGCTGGACAAGATGGTTATCCCAAATGGAAGAACATACACCCAAGCCAAACCAGTAACTGGTTGCTTCAGCAGAGAATTTCTTTGGGGGAAAGGGTTTACATGTATCTGGTGAAGCCTGGGAGGAGTAAAATGCTGTGGAAATATAGGAGTAGGATGAGGAGAGGATGTAGTCTGTCCTCCTGAGCTTTCTGGTGTATCTATGCAGGAGTGTTAGGAGAGGAATTTCCACAGATAGCTTGGCTCTGTGTCAGGAAAGAGAGCTGTGGAAAGAGTAAGACCCTACATGATGCCCTAAGTGAATCACTATCATATAAAAACATCTCAGACTACTGACAAATATGCCTGTTGCTGCTCCACTCAGATAATCACAGATCATTTTATTATTATCAACAATGCTTTAGATTATCTTCTGCCCAGATAAGGAAGTGCCACATGTGGGATATGGCAACATGCAGTGACATCCCTACATCTGCTTAGAGCATTCAAGAAATATAGAGCAAATTCAGTAGAGCAGAGTTGGTCCCTGCTGGAAAAGATTTACTATTTAATTTTTTATTTTAGTGGGTAAGGCTATTAATCTAAAGGCAGACAACATAGTGAAGAACCACAAACACAGGAATACACAGACATAAAGTTATCTTTGTGATGCTTTTAAGCTTTTTTACATTACTCACTTTTTTGTTTGCTCTGAGATGGAAAGGGAAGGAGTGAATTTCAAGGAGTATGAAGTAGTGTGCAATGGAGGGAAAAGAAGCTTGTGTCTGATTTCTAAAGCTTGTAACTACTTATAAGCTGTTATTTTTTAACTGCAGAGCAAAATAACATGTAGATCCACCTTTGCAAGAGAGGCAGAAGTAGTGTAGAATTGATTATAGGATTCAGCTGGTCTCCTGTTCTAGTACTAATGGAAAGAGAATGCCTCTATTTCCCAGTGCTTCTTGGAAAAAAAAAACAAAAACCAAACCAAAACTAAACTAAAACACATTCCTTGAAGCAGCAATAAGCAAAGATCACACAAAATTCACCTCTGCACTGAATTCATCAACCATCGTTTTTGTGAAGTGTAAGCTACTTGGGCACTTTTACACAAGTCTTGGTTGAAAACTCAGTGTATTCTTTGCACTTTTCAGATGGTAAGAGGATGATTTTTGTCCTGTGTTTTCTTGCAGGTTTACACTTGATGTTGCTTGAATGCCAATTGCAATGTCCTCAGCGCAACCTAATTTTAAGAGTTTTAGGAGTTTGGTTCTGTGCTTCCTTCTCCCAGCTTTGCCAGGGAAGAAATAAGCTGGCACACAAATCCATACTGTAACTGACCACTGACAAGTCTCTCATAAGGAAAAACACTTGCAGCAACAGTACCTACTCACTGTAATCACCATAGAAGAGACATTTACATTTCATTGAAAATAAGAATTGTGGTTTAGGCAATCAGGTGTGGGAGATTACTTTTAGAAAAACAGTGAGGCATTTTTAAAATCTATGGAGTTTTTTTACTCTGATTAATGAGTGAACTCATTAAACAGAGTCACTGCCACTTGATTAGAAGAGGATGTAATGATTCTAGGGTGAACACTTACAACCCACTTTGAGATGGCAGGAAGATGATTTTTAGCCTTACAGGTTTCATTACAGGTTCACGTTTACATCTGTGGCATACATATCAATAATCTTAGCCGGGGTGGTTTTGTACATCTTGATCCTTTTTCAGAGTTTGTGATGGCTGAATTACACTCACTAAGTTAATGCTTACACTTTCCATAAAAATAGTCAGCTGGAGTCCACTAGTGCCCTACAGCTAGGAAGACAGTTGTGTGTAAGTGGGTGCTTATTAGATATCAGCATATCTACACGTGAGCCAGTGCCCACCTAAATTCTCTTCCACCCAGCAGCCAGTCATTTTACAGCAGCTTCTGCTTTTCCAGGTGTCTGAAAATCCACCAGGCACCTGCTGCACAGGAGCACATAACCTGAGCACTGGAAGAGTAACTCTGAGTGCATCCAGAGTGCACTGGAGGGACTAACTCGCTGTGCATGCAATTTGGAGTTGCTCTTTGCACATGGAGATAAATACAGATGCAATCTGCCTGCCCGGGGATGGAGCATGTGCCAGGAGGTGATTTCCTCAAAGCTTTGAGAATGCCTGGTCTGTGAACATGCTGGTGGAAGGGAGAGGAAGGAGAAAATTAATTTATTTTTAGAGGAGAGGAAGGATGATGAAGACCAATAGTGCAGGTTTCAAATTAGTATGCGGTGACAAAGCTGTAACGAATTCAGTAGTTTTAAAAATGAGAATTTCTGTTTGATTTATGCAACGCTGAAAGGGCTATCTGTAAGGCAAGTCACAGCTGGAGCAATACTGATACTGCAAATGAAAGATGAAGGAAATCAGAGCTCATTAAGACAAGTGTGTGCTGTATATAAGAACAGCTCAAGAGCCGCGCAGGCTGTGCAGCCAGAGGGAGAAGGAACAAACCACTGCTTTAGAGTCCAGGACTGGCTGATAAGGAAGCCTGTGTGGGGAATGGGAGCATCAAGTCAAATTTCAAGTGACAGAGGAATATACAACACATTGGAGCATTGTTCTTGAAGTTTCTAATACATTCCTAAAGTTGGGTGTGGAAAGTCCAGATCTGGGGGAATTGGTGGGGCTGCAGGGCAGGGGGGCACTGGCAGGGCAGCCAAGAACCTGGTTCTAATAAAGAACAACCAGCTACAGGGCAGAATGGATATAGGAGTTTTAAATATTTCTCCCTACATATATATTCATATGAGAGAATTACTTTCAAACAGAAAGCAGCAATCATAAAGAGTCAAGTAAAGTAAAAACCTCCAAGCCTCAGGAGAGTCAGACTTGTCCTGACAAGCAATTTATACAAAATGTTTTGAATATAGGTAAAGGTTGGGGCACCTGAATTCACTGTTCTCAGTGTTCTTATAACCTGGTACAGTCTCAGATTTCTTCGAACTACTGATATACTTTCCGAAAAAAAAAGTTCAGAATCTCAAAAACTACTTTTCCTCCACCTGAAAGAAAAGCAAAACCCGAAGCCAGAAAATGCAAAACGGAGATAGAATCAGTAAAACTAAACCTGATTTTTAAAAAAGCCACGTGCATTTCTTCTGAAGGCAGGGTTTGACTGATCAGATACTCTTGTTGCTTGTTCATTGCCTATGCAATTAGTTAAAAGCATACAGATTATCTCCCCACAAAACTCTTGGCTCCTCCTCTGCCCTCTCCTCTTCCTCCCTTCTCACTGATAAAATGTTTTTAAAGAAGACCTGGAAGGGAAGGGCAGAAGAAGCTTAGAGCCTCCCTCCGAGAGAGGATGAGGACAGCTGGGTCAGAAATGGAACTCTCCCCGCTGTCATCCATGGCTACAGTCACATTCAACTACGACTACTACTATGATGACCAGTGCCAGTACCAGCACCTGCAACACATGTCTACTTTCCTGCCTATCCTTTATAGTGCCGTGTTCCTGGTGGGCATTGTTGGCAACTCAATCCTGATAGCGGCCTTGGTCTTCAAGCGACGGGTCCAGAGGCTGATTGACATCTTTATCATCAACCTCGCTGCATCTGACTTCATCTTCCTCATCACACTGCCTTTGTGGGTGGACATGGAGGTGTCAGATGAGAGCTGGAGGGTGGGATCTTTCCTCTGCAAAGCTAGTTCCTATGTCATCTCAGTCAACATGTACTGCAGCATCCTGCTCCTCAGCTGTATGAGCGCTGACCGCTACCTCGCTATCATGCACCCTTCTATCGCACGACGAGTCAGGACAAGATCCTATTCCAGAGCACTCTGCATCTGTGTCTGGGTATTGTCCTGCTGCTTAGGGATGCCAACCCTTTTGTCCAGAGAACTGAAGATGCAATATGGAAAGGCTTACTGCACAGACAAAGCCGTGACAGAAGTCAGACAGATCACGTCACTGATGCTTTTAATCCTGGCCTTCTTCTTCCCACTGTTGAGTATCTTAACTTTTTACTGCTCCATCACCAAGAGACTCTGTGTGCACTATCAGAAGGCTGGGAAACGTGATAAGAAACTGAGAAAATCCATCAAGATCGTCTTCATTGTAGTGGCAGCTTTTGTTGTCTCCTGGGTTCCTTACAATCTTTTCAAGCTTATGGCCATCCTTTTGCGACTCCTAAAGCAGCCTGACTGTTTTTCTGGCATGATTGCCCAGCTGGGCATGAAGGTGAGCAGCCCTTTTGCTTTTGCCAATAGCTGTGCCAACCCTTTCATTTACTTTTTTTTTGACAACTACATCCGCAGAGCCATGCTCCAGTGTCTGTGCCCATGGGTGAAAAACAGCAGCAACAGCTCTGATACCCTGGACACCCACCTGAGCCATTCCTTATCCAATTTTGTGGCAGGGGAGTATGCCACCAGGAAGAGGAAGCGCTCTGTGTCCCTCTGACCGTGAGCTGGGACTGCAGAGAAAGGAGCTTCTTCCCCCAAAGACGGCAGGAAAAGAAAAGGAGAACCGAGCAACAGAGACAGGTGCGAGCATAATGAACCAGTGCTTCAGGTGGGAGGGATGTTGCTTGCTTTTAGATGCAGATAGATGGAAACCTTAACCACAAAATTACTTCACAAGGATTGCTGTGACAATGCGTGGTGTAAATATGAAACCATCATACCAAGAAATAACTACAAATGCTTATGCTGGAACTCCAGTACAAGTGCTGCAAACTACAGAAAAGAGCCGTGTGATTCAGTCAAGGCCTCTCCGAGACAGGCTTTGAACGTATGTGTATATAGGTTTTTATTCTGTGCAGGAAGAGCAACCCAGGTGTTTCTTTTTTGTTCCTAGCTTGCCCACAAATAATGCGCAATGTCCTCAAACCAACCTGATCATTTCTGGGTTTTTGGAACTCAAAAATCCAGTATTTTAATGAATTTATGTGTTACCATTTCTCATAACTTGAGTTGTGCATTTTAAGTCTCAGCTTTTTATTACAGCATAAAGTCTTTAGTTTTAATTGTAATAATTAAAGTGTTTAGCCCCTTGGATTTTAGGAAAAAACAGAACTTGAAGGCAGAGAAACCAGGAGACAAGCAAAAGCTTGCATTTGACCTTTCTCTTAAAGAAAAGAAGACTAACAGAAGCACACTTGTGCTTTTTAAGACTTTTTTGAAATTAGTGTAACTTATTTCCTTGTGAACTGCAGGTCATTTGACACTTTCATGACATGGTAAATATTATTTTCCATTTTTTTTTCTTTTTTAAAGAAAAGATAACCTATGCTTGAACAGCTTTACTTCAGGAATTTTTACTATTCCATGTTAACATTTATAATTTGTTTGTTGGCACTAACATATCTTAGGATAATACCAAAATTATTGTGAATGATAGTATTTAATGTGATAGACTTGAATAATGTAACAGGATGTCTATTTTATCCATGTTAAAAGAACTGAATGACAGAAATTGGTTTGCTTTGTAAAATAGAAATAGTGCAATTCTGATATGACACCTGCCAAAGACCTTGGCAAGTAATTTGGATTGGGCTTTTTCTCCCACAACATTTATTATTTCAAAAGAAATCTAGTAAAACTGCAGCTAATAAATATGGTTTGGCTTTTTGTAATCTAACTTCTGCTTTCATTGTCATGAAAAAGTAGCAAAGCATTACTAGAAAATCTGTTAGTGAGTCTGGATGGGAACATTCATCTGCCCATCCCACAAACCTTTTCATTATTTCAGAGATGCTTTTATATTGCCTTAGAATTAAATCAATACCTTTTGAGGTTTTTAATGAAAACAACTACACCACTAGTACCACCCCCAGTCTAAAGGTCAGTGCACTTTCTTGAGGTGTGCACAAAGTTGAAATGCCTTTGCTTCTCGATATGAATCGGGATCCTGTTAGATACATCTCTTGGTCTCCATTTTGGCTTGGATGAATCATCAGTTTTCAGAAATAAAGTATTTCATCTCAACACACAAAAAAAATTGTACCCAGACCTGATGCTTGCTTAAATAGGCAAAGAATTTTTGCAACCTTAATTTCAGCAGCAGATGTGCTAACAATGACAACTGCTCCGCAGCACAATGGAACTTCTAGTTGCAGAGGACTGAGGAGACAGCCACACAGGGAATAGCTTCAGACCCAGAACAAGCAGGGCAAACTTGCAGCCCTCAAAACAAGAAAAGTGGTGTAGTCACTATGTGGACTGATCCTCCACAAGTAGTGAAGTGAAGATTGGCTCTTGGAAGCCAAGAGGAGAACTTCCACTGACTTATATGCATCCAGATTTCATCTGCAGCTTCTTGTCCTGCCTCCTTTAGACTGGTGGGATGAAAAGCCCCTCGCAGCATGTCTGTGCCTCAGGTTTCTAATAGGGTGGACTACAAAAAGAGCATTTCCTGACTTTGTAACAATGATATATTTGTCAGTAAGGTCCTTGACAAAAGAAGGTTGGGGTTTTTTCCTCAAGTGCTTGCAGGGCATATTGCACAAAGAGAGGTCAGCTCGTGGGTGGGGACACTTACACGTACTCCTAAGAGATACACTGTTCCTACTGGAATCCTAATTTGTTATCCCTGCATTTGTTATCACTTACATTCATGAGGTCAGCAGGAACTTGTAAGCAGATTTGCAAACTGTGAGCACAAATCATTACGGGTCCCAAAATGTCTAACTGAAACACTTGGACTCAATGCCCTTAAAGGTCTTTCCCAATCGAAACGATTCTATGATTCTTCTCTGGCCTAAAAGGCTTCACTCTGTTAAGGGGCACATTTCACAGCAAGTGAAAAACAGAAAGCAGAGACTCACAATCCTGCCATGGCAAATCCATCACCTCAGGCTATTTACCAAATATAACAGCATTCTGCATATTGTCAGAGAAAGGGATCAGCTCATGAACAGGAGCAAAGAAAGAGCTACCTAAATTCACAAGGGATGGAAGCTGGCAATGTGTTAAATGGCCTCAGGAGTAATTACAATGCTACCAAATGTCATGCACAGAGGTGGGTGGGAACCCCTAGAAAGCCAGAAAGGGCCCACTGTATCTCATCTAACATTTTAATATTGTACCACAAAGCCTGCAATTAGTGCACTCTAGGTCTCAATAACAACCCAAGCAGCTGCTCAGTTTGCAGGTGCAGGTGTTCAGTGCACTGCTGGAGTCTCACTGCAAGTGACAGGAGGTTTTGGAATAGTCCAGTCTCACTAAATGACAAAGGGGCTTTGGCCCCAAGCATCTGGGCAGCTAAGACTTGAGCTAATAATGAAGTAAAAGAATGCAAAATATCGGAGATGAGAAGGCAAGTGGATTGGAGACCAACAGCCTTCAAGAAGAAAGGCAGTCTTCCACCTCTGAGCTTGTAAAAAATTGCTGCCCAAGGCTAGGCTGTTTGTGTTCATATTTTTTTTAATATGACTTTAAAACCCTCCTATGAAATGTAGGCGGTTTTTTTCCCAATTCACCTCACTTACGTTTCTGTAACAGATTGCAGCAGCCTTGGAAACTGAGGCCACTTTGGTTTGAGAGCACCCAACATGATCAATATCAATCATCTAAATTATGCATTGTGACCAAAATACATATTTTCAAACTTCATAACAGTTTCTGTTGGGAAGGATGAAAGTTTGACAAGAAAGTTTAACAGATACATATGCTTGGCAGCAAGATTTCGGAATGTAGAATCTGAGAGAGAAATAGAGGTGGAAGCAAGTTTTGATATAGAAGAATAATAGATGTGTAAATTAAGAATTGCTGAGCCAGTCTTACTGGATAACTAAGAAGGCAAAGGGTATGTTAGATGGAAGGGGGTTTTTATGTCTTAGAGCAAAGAATAAGCTGACCATGAACAAAAAGATGTTTTTACCAAGCAGAAAGATTCTACAGGCGAACAAGGCTGCCGATGTTGTAAGTAGAAAAAAGGTCTCGGAATTTTCCACTGCAAGAAAACTGAAAAACAACTTCTAGCTTAAACTGTAACATACTAACTTTTTGTGATTGGAGAATACGTGAGTATGGTAATTATAGCACCTATGATAGGTGATAGGTAATAGATTGGTTGTTAGGTATTAAGATGCTCAGCAAAGGAAAGTAGATAACGCATTGTAACCAAAATTAAAGCGTCTTCAGGCGTGTCTGCAGCTGGAGCTGACAACTGAAGGCACAGGCTGTGTCACCCATAACCCCGGACTGCTGTAACATCTTGGATACAATAAACAGCATTTTAAAGAGCCGCCTGAAGTCCCGCATCTCTCGTTATGGCTCTTAGAGATTCATTATTAGTAAGAGACCACATTCTTAGAGAGAATCACTCACTAAATCTAGTAAGTAAACATCCTATGCTGCTTACTTCTCACATTTTCTGGAATACATGGGATTTTACAAGAGGCATCTCAGCAAAAAAAAAATAAATCTCAGATCTCAAAAAAGAAAAGGCAAATGTTTCTCTCGAAATTTGGACTAAATTTAGCTGCTTTGGGGACTAGAGTAGGTCACAGGGAAGGTAAGTTGAGAATCCTACCTCAAAGAAAATGCTTCCCACAAGGTAAATTCAGAGGCTTTCATTTGTATTAGCTTCAGACCCTTTGCAAAGCACTGATATCCAGAAGAGGTGAACTACTCACTTTCTAAACAGCAGATCCTTCAAAAGTGAAGTGGATTCAATAATATCAGGAAATAACTGGATGCATCCAAAAGTTACTAGTCTATTCTTGTTCTTTAAACAATCCTCTGTCTTTTACTGTGCAATGGAGTTCCCAGAATCCGATGCCCTCTTTTTTCTACATTGATAAAACTAGTTAATATGAATATAAAAGAACAGCTGTTCCTCAAAGAATGCCCTTTCTTTAACTCTCAATTTGAGGCAAAGAAAACTAGACTATGAAACTGTGTGGCATCTGCTCAGAGAATGAAACTTGGTTGGTGGTTTTAAAACCTATCAAAATTTTCAGTCTAGATTTAAAACTGTTACACAAAATGTCCAAAACGTCAGACTTGAAATGCAAAGAGCAGCTTTTGCACTGAGAAACACCAGGTAAATAAATAAATACAGCACAAATGTTTGCCATATATGGTACCGTGCACCTGACTTGACCACTTGTGACTTACTGCTATGAACTCCTTAAACTGCCAGATGACAAAAAACATTTCCTCTGTCACCCACTACTCACCCCCCTCCTCTGGGAACCACAGAAACAATACCAAAAAAAACAAAAAAGAAAAAGAAAGAAGATTAAAAAGAAAGAGAGAGAGAATAGAGGCAGGTGTGGATCTGGTTTTGCCTGTGCTTGAACCTGTGGGAGTCATCCACCATGGCTGCAGTCACGCCACCTAAAAGGTGTTGCAAGTAAGAGTAGAAGCTTGGCAGCTTTCAAGAGACACATACACCCACATAAACTTCTGCTCTCCTTGTAACCAGCCAGGACATTATGGGTAGAGAGGTGCTGAGAAGCAAAGAGGGCAACAAACGCACTGAAAAGTGCAGTGGCATACCCAAAACCTCAGCTCTAGGTAAGGTGTCAGATGTTATCTAGTCAAAGATGAGATCTAGTCAAAAAACATGGTACTTCTGACCACTTAGGAACACAACCAAGTAATTGAAAAATTTTTTCAGATATCTCACCAGAAGAGAGAAGAGGACTTTTGAAAAATCTAGAGCTAGAGAAGAGAAGAGAATAAACCTTGAACAACCCTTATAATCCTCTAGCTTCCAGGACTTGTGTTTTGGTAACCACATTGATGATGCTGTGACACACACTTTTGCATGGACACTCAAGAGGCTGTGACCTTCCTGAGGCTATTAAAAATGTCTGAAACCCCTGCTGACTCATAAAGGAGAGGTAACTCTCCTACTCTTGTAATTTTTAAGTACTTGTGCAACTGGACTAATGATACTTATAAGTCCTTATTTCCACTGTTGCCCAAATAAATACTAATTACTGTCAGTATGGAAACTGCTGGTTTTATTGAAAATCAACTGGAATTTTATATGACTAACTTCAAGAAAGCTGGGGTTTGGCTGACTGAGAAGACCAAAAGCCTAACTCACAGACTGCCTACCCAGTAGTGAACTCAGCTGGATTAGTGTGTCTCTTAGAATTCATGCTAATGATTCATCTCCAAAGGCTCTCCCATGAAACTCATAATTCTGTGGCCTCACATAGAGAGAGAAGCCATCCAAATAGTGCTCCCAGCTGTGCTGCTGGATTCGGTTTCCTGATGCTGCTGGCTGCACCTTCCTTAAAGTGCCTTTAAGCAACTTGGACGAAGCGTAGGGCAAGGTCACAGTGATTTAGGCATCTGTGTTCTCTGCTTTAGGCACCTCTATCCCCTGCTCTTCTCCTGTGGCTGTAAGGACAGGATAAACTGTAGTGTAAAAACACAACGGCTGAAGTTGTGTGCTAACTTAGTACCAGTAACCAGTTAGTCATCCTGTCTGCAGGAAAACTACTGGGCTTCAACAGAGAGTGTCTCATGTTCGTGGAGAGGACAAATGGAAGAGACGTGCATCTTCTTCCTTTTTATCTGAAAAAAGCAAGCCTGTATTCTGACTCATGCTCTAACAAGTGGCATTACCAGCACAGCTGAAGAAGACTGCAGGCAATCATCTGGCTCACTAGGAGCACACACTTAACAGATTATTTTTACATGTATCTGTCAAAACCCATAAGGGTAGGTAGCTGTCCTTTATCCTCAGAACTCACAAAATTCACTGAAAATTATGAGATGCCATGCCAAATCTATTAAGAGGTTCCTTTTACTTGCTTTTTAACGTGTAGGTTTACCCTTTAACCACACACTTTCCTTGCACACACTGGAAGGGAAAGAAACATCCCTTTAAAAGGAAAACTGAAGGGTTTCGAGGATATAACCACCTATTAGCATCACACATAGTCAGTCAACTCAGGGAACAGACATGCTGCCACATACCAATTTAGGTGCTTCAAAACCAGTTTTTAAAATTTTTTTATTCAGTTATTTAAGTCAGGTCTGAGATTTGCTTCATCAAGGGAGTCAGTCATAAACCCTGGTACCCTGTGGGGGGAAAATGTGTGTCAAGAACTGAAGCACTTTCTGCATTCGTGCTCCATATTTTGATTTTATGTGTTATGACATGAGTCTGCAATGCCTGCGTTACCTGCCAGCCCTCTATGGTGGATAGCTGCCAATGAGCTGCCCAAAAAACTTCTCACAGTGCCTACTGTTCTTGTCTTTTGATACAAGAATTCTTCTCTAGGTTTACAGATGACAATTGTCTGCACCTTATTTCTAACATTGCACATGAGCTGGCAAAAACTACTGACCTATGGTGAGTCAATTCAACAGAGAAATATTTCTTTTCCTCTCTCCTTCACCCCCACAGTGAATCCTCCACAATGGAGCAAAAGATGCTTACAATTGAAGTGGAAAATTTTTAAACCTAACTGCTATTAAGAAGTCCAAAGAAGAAGAATGGAGTTTATATGAACAAAGGACATTTTTAGAAACACAGTTAATCGGATTAATGACTGTTTTGGATGAAGCATTGCTTCTCAATAAATAGTTTAGTATTATGTGTCATGTGTACATATGTTGATTTTATATAATAGATTTCTTTTTCTGAGGTATCCAAGTACTATTTGGAAAATGGCTAACTCCAAATAAAATTATCATTTTCTCCCTCCAGCAAAATCTACCAGTTATTTTTACAAAATAGGACTTCTATCAAGTCATCCTTATCATTAGAATAACAAAAGCTCATGTGAAATCTAAAAACCACAAGTCTTTTCCTGACCAGAAAAGGCTTAATTAGTTACTTAGATTGCTAAAATAAATGTTTGTAGCTGCAACTATTTTTGCCACCCAAAAAGAAGAAATAGGAGACTTCCCTCTTTCGTGCTGAGCAAAGCAGCTCAGAAATATGGGCGACCTAAAAGGCTGAATTAGCCAACAGACTCTGTGGCAGTTTAACTGACAAAAGGCAGAATTAAACTAAGGACAAAACAGCCTGTGGCCATTAACAAGGCTTGATTTATGTGGGTTTCCTTCCTTAAAAATAAAGAAAACAAACAAAACCAGAACCAAAAACAAAACAACAAAACTTTGGGTTTAATTGACCACAGCTGAGAACAAATTACTCCTGCAGGTCACACAGCCACATTGGCTGTTTTACAGTTCTATGCCCTCCAAGCATCAAAGCTGATCTGAGCACAGCATTTGGAAGCCACTGCTGAAGGGGAGATTACCTGGGAGGATCTGTGCTCCGCTCCAAAGGAAGCAATCCTTCACCGGCAGGACTTTTAACATCAGGCATCCCAGAGAAATGCAAGAGACAATGAGGCCTTTGGAAAGAAAAGAAAATGTTACAGTCAGGAAAAAATAGCTGTCTTGAAGTATTTTTTCTAAGCAGGGAACTTAATCCACTTGTTTTCAAACACCGGATCACTCACACATTTTCCCTCGCATCTGAAGTTTTTTGTCTCTCAAGTGAACTGAGAATAAAACAGCCCCCAAACCAACATCTGAACCCATTTAATAGGGATGCTACTGTAAACCTGGAGATAGGAAGCAATGAATATAAAGGTGAGTATAAACGATCTGTGCTCTTCACTGACATGTACAGCAGCTGTACTTGTAAATATTTCTTCTGTTAAGACCTTCAGTAATCAATGCATGTCAGGGTTGACAGCAAATGTTCTTTAAATCACTTCCAGATACACTCCTGTACCCAGTGAGCAGGTTAATGCTTCTCCCACGAGGCACGGGGTGTACCTGGTGCTGTGGTGTACATCTGAACACCACCATGTTATGGCACTGGGAAACTTTAATAAAGCAGTTTTGTCACAGCTACTGTCAAAACAGTTAGCTTGGACTTGTGCTGCAATTTTCTAGGCTTTTGAACAGCAAACCCAGAAACACTTTAAGAAACATTTCACAAAGAAACACTTCAAGAAGCGGCCTAATCGCATATCACCCCCAAATCTAAACATAAAGAAATCTGCAACATGGGATCATCTGACCTACCACACCCTTTCTCCCCCACAAAAACTGGGTCTGCAAAGCACATCGTGGTCACTACACACCCAGACGAAAGGAGCCCCCACCTCTCTGGTGGGCACGCAGGTAAGCGAGCAAACACAAGCGAAAAACTTTCTGTGTATTACGGAAAAAACAACCAAACCCTCCACACCCAGCGCCGGCCCAGCTGCAGCCTCTGAGCCCCAGCCCGGCCCATGCCGAAACACGTTTCCATCCCGCAGGGTCAGGCGGTCAGCAGGGGGGGATTTACCTGTCCCAGCCTCACCAAAGAGTGGGATTATGGCTGTAAAACTGCTCCTCCCTTCCTCCAGCCGCTCCTGCCCGACTCCCGCCTCCCCGAGCATCCCCTGCCGGGCTGGGCACCCCTTGTCCTCCCCAGGCAGCTCCCGCCGCCCGAGCGTGCCTGCGCTCCCTGGGAGGCCGCGGGGGATGAGGGGACCCGGCGGCATCGCGTGAGAAGCGGCGGCGGCGGCGGTGCCGTTCTGAGTCAGCGTCCGCCCTGCGGCCGAGACCGACAGCGAAAGCGAGCGGGTGCTGAGTGATCCCGGCCGCCCGCCCGGCACGCAAGGCTCCCGCCGTCCCGCCGAGCCCCTCCGCAGGGAGAGCTGCCCCGCAGCCGCCCGCTGCATCCTCGTGCCTCCTTTTCCCTACCGACTTCACGTACGCAGCACCCCGTTTGTGGTTTTGGCGTTTACGTTTAAAATCTGGAAAAGCCTCTTTGCCAAAAGCCCGTGGGGAAGGGCAGAACCGCCAGAACAATGTCAGCTGTGCGCCTTAGTGCGCGTCCAGCACCTCAGCCTGCTCCTTCCCCTCGCTGTGCCTGCCCGCAGGGGACAAAAAGTGCGGTACCCTGAGGTGGAATGTCTGCGTGTGTGTAGGTGTGAGTAGCAGCCATAAGTTTCAAATATTTTACAAGACTTTTTCCAGTCCTTGCCTTCTCAAACATCTTGCGCTGGACTTTCTGCTGCTGAAGGACTTGGGCTGTTCGTGACAAGGGCAGCAACCACTGCTCAAAGCAGCACAGAGCTCGAGATGTGCACTCCCTTAGTATTTATTAGTGATTTTTCCAAGCGTTAAAGAGTGAGGGGAGCTAGGAAGTGTAAAAGCCATCAACAATCCTAGCCACTGAAAATGGTATAAAGTACCCACCATGATAAATACTTTTCAAGAAAGGGTGTTTTTTGCAGAAATCATGAACACCTGAGGGGTTATTCCCCCATCTCAGAAACAACAGAAACCTGACATTTGTTAAGATTTCATTTTAATTGACTCAGTTGAACCAGTTATACCACAAGATTTCCAAATCTGTGAAGTGAATGATAATTATTCAACAAGAAAGTTTCTGTGATATGAATCTCACTGAAACGAATGCTTCACTTATGAAGCTTCTTCAAGAATCGTGAAGCACTCAGTGAACTCTGCAACAAACATCACTTGTGAAGTGAGTTCTGTACATATTTTAAAAAGAAATCACAGATTAACCTGTTTATTCCAATTGGAAATTGAGAGTAAATATGAAATATTTTAACATTGAGATATAAGATGGTCCTCTCATTACATGTCCCATGAATTTGCCCCAAGGTCCTTTTTGGGATAAAAATCTTTTTTTCCTCTACCCAATCCCAGCTGGAATGCTGTCTCGGCTGCTAGTTTCTGTCTTAAAGGACGCTGGTAACATGAAGGGCAGAAGTGACAGTGGAAGGTTATCTACTTTGCTCTTCATAGGTTGCCCTACATTGTAGATTGTACAAGAGATAAACTGCCTGGAAGCTCTTCTACTTAGTTTTTCAAGTATAAAAATGCGTAGATAACTAGCTACATGATCAGGAGATTGAGTACAAACACACACAGAGATCTACAATCTGATTCTGTTTTGCCCATCTGCTAAAATCAGACATCAAACTGATATTCAGGGTTTGTCTGGCTTGGATTTTCTGCAAGTTACATTGCAAAGAAGCAAAAGGATATAATTAAGTGCACTTAACAAAATGTCAACTGTGTTACGATTTAGCACAGAATTCATATGAGCTGCTGTACTGCTCCAGTTGTGCAGTGATGCAATACAGAAATACCACTGAGTTACATTGGTGAAGTCACACAAAAGGCTCAAAATGCAACATGAGGACCCCTATACTTTCCAAACTTTTTCCTACTCTTTTTGTCAGTGCATGCAAGATTGAAAAAGCTGAAGTGCTGACTTCCAGGACACCAAATTCTTAAGAGAATATTCAGGCTCTTTCATATATTCATGACTTTCACTCTTTCAGAAAGAAATACTTTTGAAATGCCAGAATACAAGCTGTATTCTGAGAAAATTCAGAATGCTGAACTATTCCTTGGGACAAGAGAGGATTTAAGTTGCAGGGTTTCTCCTTTTAAGTGTTATATTTAGGGGAAAAAGAAAAAAAAAGATTGAACAGACACATGGGAAACAAGAAGGAAGGACATCATCCCTGTAGCAAAAGAGCTAAAGGACCCGTTTTTTTCATGTGGTAAATATTTTTATCAACAAAAACATCTGCTTTTCTGAACCTCCTCCTAAATACTGATCTATTTATATAATACATATGCATGTTTGTTCATTGTGGCCAGAGAAACACACACTGCCTAAGGAATACAAGCAGCAATGAATAAACTTGCAAAACAGCTCTGCAGAACTGGTGAAGCCACCGGAGAAGGAAGAACTTGCTGCTGTGCATGGGGACACTGATTTCATTGTGATTGCACACGGTAAAAAGGAGCTGCTGGGACAAAGAAAATGGAAAATGAGGAGATTTTATTCCATGCAAGTAGTTAAGTGCAAGCGTATAGCTGATCTGACTGATAATTAAAGAAACAAAACAAAACAACAAAATAATGGGTTTGCTTTAGCCTATGCCACAGTTTCCCACTGTGACTTCAGAAAAATTGCCTACTTGCTTCTGCTTGCTTAATGAGAAAGAAGATGGATTTCTGTCCAATGTGGGCATCTGGGCTGATGCAGTTACACAGGACTGATGAGGACCTGCCAGGTCTTCATACACAGCGCTGGGCATAGGTGCCCCTATCATAAACTGGTCAAGATAGTGAGAAATTTCCCACTCATTTCTCCTTTGGAAAAGCTCATTCAGTAGCCTCTCTGGCTGGCCAATGAGACACACTTCCAAAGTCCTGTTTAGGTTGATGGACAGTTCAATTTACTGGCACTTGTTTTCCCAAATTATCTGAAATCTTCAGGCACGTGATACAGGTGCACCTACTTGCATCCTACCTAACCAAGGAGCACAATCCACTGCACAATCAATTGTGGCTACTCTGAAAGATGCTCAGGTAGAGCCTCCTCCACCCAAGAAGAACCTGAGCTTAGTTAAAAGTGCCTGAACACTCAGAGTTTGTTAGCATTGCCTGCAGAAACTTCCTGTGAATCACAGCTACATTCTCAGCAGAATGGGATGCCAAGGCGAGTCAGATTCCACAACGGTCAATACAAAGAAGAAACTTAAGGAAGTGTAACAACCAACATATTTTTTTATTAGAGGGGCAATGGCCAAGCCATTCAGGAGGAATTAATTTTCAAGATTTGGCTACAGAAGAACTCTACAATCTCTATATTGCCTTCCCCATGCCCAGCCGCTTGATTTTTTTCCGGGGAGGCTTCAGCAGATGCCTTCAGCAGATGCCTTCCATCTTTTGGTCTTTGAAGGTGGGTTCCCTCTAGTGGCATTAAGAGGAGCATCGATTCTGTCTTATTGACTGATCTTGGTCCGTAGGAGGGGCAGGGGGAAAGAGGACACTGCAGGGTGTTACACACTCACATCAGGAAACACTGACTTGTCTTCATTTGGCTAATAGCCTAGGACTCTTGTGTACCACAGGTTCTTTATTTTTTCAATCAGCTGTTCAAACATTATACTGACTTTAGTTGCTTCTTTGGCGATTCTCTGTCTGCAGGAGACAACAGAGTAAGTGGTAAAATACACAAGTATGTGAGGGTAATCCCCACCTGCTGTAGTTACCCCCCTGCCTGTCACTGGGAGTGCAGAGCTCCTCGGCAGTCCTAGAGGGGCTTTCCTCAGAAGACAGGAATAGCCAGTACCTGTGTGCCATGAGTTACATGAAACTGTCTCTAGGGTGATTATGCTTTTGTATTTGTGAGGAAACTCATTTCCCTACCTTGAGCAAGACATATGCACAGCTGTGATTTGCATCAAGTGATCCTGGCACACTGAGTACTCACAGCAATGCAGCCCCCTTCCAGAGGAGCTGATTCCCTACCAGCCAGCAGCCTCCTCCCTCACTACCCATGGATAAAGAGCAGTACCTACCATCCCTGTGAACATTGTCATGTACCATGTGCCTCCCTGGGAAGAGCTTTCACTAGGACACCATATCACCTCAGCCCACCTTCCAGCACCTCACTCCCTTGGTACATCAGGCTTTGGTTGCTGATTAATTTCCCCTCACATCTCCCCACAGAGACAGCTGATGAATCTGTTCTTTCTTCCACACCTCCCTCTCCCTTTTCACACCTGGCTATTGGAGTATTAGTACAGAGAAGCTTTCCATACCTGGCAGCAATAACTGTTGGACTCTGGACAGTATCCAAGAAGAACTGACTGACTTTAGGGGACACCTTGTTCACAGCTTCATAGAAGTAAGATGCAATAGCCTCAGGGATGGCCAGCAAGTCACGAGGGTGTTTGTCGTAGATGGACTTTGACTGTACTTCTGAGGAAAAAAAGGCAAAACCCCATGAGGCTTCTCACGTCACTTGTGTCTCTGGTATCTCCCCCCAGCTGCAGGGGAAAAGATTTGAAATTCTGAGATTCAGAACCTCTCCCAGAATTTGCTCTACAGCATTCAGCACCCTCTCTTCACCCAGTCATGGTATCTAAGTCACAGACCTTCCATAGCAGAGTATTTGCACCAAGTATGGGCAGTTTTCATGCCAGGTCTCTACTGCCTTGTTCCGTGCTGCCTAGCACTGTGTATTCATGGTCTTCAACTGAATTATTTGGCTTCAGTCCTACTTCACAATACATGAGAACCTGCAGAGCTGAGCTTTGTCTCAGGCAAGCAGCAAAGCTCTTCAGACTTACCAGGGAGAGTGGTGCTGAGGAGCAGAATCAGAGCTATCACCAATGCCCTGGACTGCAGCATGGTTTGAGTACCAGTTCTGCTCTCTGCACAGAGACACCTGCAGGAATCAGCATAAAGTGTTTGGGTTGTTTTCAGAGAAATAAAATATGTTGGTTAAACACCAAGATTTTTGCAACAAACCTAACCAATAAACGAAGACAAGAACAGAAAGATTGTGGTGCATTTCCTCTGAAGAAGTGAGGAAAAGGCAGTATAAAAACGGTGGCCTTTTCTTTGTATAATCACAAATATCCACAAAAATAACTTTCAGAGCTCAAAGAAATGTGGGCAGTTAAAGCTAGGTCTTTTATATGAGAGCTGAAATCCCATTTCAGCACTGAGCAAACCAGTAAAAGTGCCAGAAGTCATAATAGGTTTCCTACATGCTTAAGTACAACTGAAAAATTCATATTGTGGGATTTCTTAATTTGATTTGTTTTGGTAAATTGCTCTAAAGAATATTGTGCTGGTTAGTACATCACATACAAGGATCATCTTAGTGACCCAGTAATCTGAGTACTTTGTCTTGCTTTAGTTGAGGAAAGTCCCAAGTAGCTAACTAGGTTCCCTTGTCTTTTTCACTCTGGGATTAATGCAGCAGAGAGTAGCCTAAGCAGAACAAGTTTCCAAAAGTGAGTTAATGAAAAATTTAGCTTCATCTGACTTCCTTTACTTTGGTCTTTTGAAAAAGAATTGGAAAATTCAAAATTTGCTACTTGGTGCACTGAAAATATGACATTACATCTGAACAAGCTTTCAAACATGCTGCGCTTAAAAAGGTGTTTAGAAATTAAAATTGATTTATGCCCCCAATTAGAGGGCTGCATCACTCAGAGCAACATGAAAAAAACATTAAACATAGGAATTGCAATGGCAAAATAGGCTGAAAGTCTGTTGTATGTGAAGGCTTTGCTAAATCCTGTACCAGGTGGTTACAAGTCAATGTTCTGTCTTATCCCACGGTAAGGAGATTTCCATCCATTTTTATTTTCTTCTGTGCAGATTATCTCCAAAAGCTGCCACCCAGTTCACTAGATGTTTGCACAGTTGCTCCTTTATTTCCCTTCCTTGATTTTTAATCCCAGAGCCAGTTTTCCTCCGTGCACACAAAAGGCAGAAATTTGCTTCCCAGGAGCATGATCAGGTGTTCTTACCCACTTTAGAACCAGCAGTCCCTGTGGTGAAGGCACATGGGAAAAGGTAATGTATCTCCCAACACTGAAATTCTGCAATTCCCACCATGGGCTTGACCCTCCTATGAGTGTCTTATGGAGCATCCATCTCTCAGCTTCAGAGCAACCCCTCCTCTGTTTCAGCACCATTCCTGGCTATGGAGCGTGAGAAGAGCTCACACTTTGGTTTGCAGTAGGAGATGGGGCAAAATAGAAGACTACCTCCACTCACTTGTCTGTGAGCTAGATAAACCAGTCACAAGGTCCATGCCACCCAGAAGAGAGAGTTCAGCTCTTACCTGTCCTGCTTTCTCTCTTTCTCAGGCCCAAGCTGAGGTAGGCGCTCATCTGAGACCCCGGCATTTAATGCAGAGCTAATATAGTGGTAGCAAGGGGTCAAAGGTCCTGCTTTGTTTCCCCATTTGCTCTTTTGCAAGCACATCCAGCTCAGTGGGACAGGCAAGAAGCTGTGGAGGACTCTGGACCTGTTATTGAGATTTGGTAATGGAGGGTCAGTCTGACCTGAGCCCAAGAGATGTGGAAGGCAGCTTCTGGGTCACTGAGCCCCCTACTTTTGCAGGCAACCATGTCATAGAGGCCTCATTCATAAACTGACCAAACTCCACATTAATAGTAGCTAGAGCTGGGCTAAATTTTGCTCCCACTCTTCCTGTGCTCTAATTCCATTGCTCTGACACTTGGCACTTAACCTGCAGCTGTTACACCAGTTTCCTCTCCATTTACAGCAAGTGCATTAACCAAATGGTGCACAGAAGTGTGCACTCCTCTCATACTTCTTTCCCCGTGACCAACTCTTTTTGCACAGACTGACTAAATGAGAGTACACCTGAGATAGCTGTCAAAACTTACCAGGAGGAACATCCAGCTACAGGATCCCCAGCCCAAGAAACATAGAGCTGTTAGAGCAGATCCAGAGGGGCACAAAAAATGGTCATTGGTTGGAACACCTCTCCCATGGGGAAAGGATGAAAGAACTGGGCCTGTTCAGCTGGAGAGAATACTCCAGGGAGATCTTATTGCAGCTTTTCAATACTTAAGGGGCTCTTACAATAAATAAAAAGACTCGACCAAGGCTTGTATTGACAGGAGAAAGGGAAACAGGTTTAAATTGAAAGAAGGTAGATTTAGATTGGATGCAAGGAAGAATTCTTTACTGTGAGGGTTGTAGGAGTGGGGGAGGGTTGGACGGTCGGGACAGACAGAGACGAGAGATCTTTGAGGCCAGGTCCTGGAACTTGTGGTTTATTGCAAAGGGCGTGGGTGCAGGGGCCCTGCTTGGAGCTGCCAGCCACAGCTCAGAGCAGGCCCCAAAGAGAGAGAGAGAGAGAAGAGGAGAAAAGGAGAGCGAGGAGGAGAGCGAAGAAGAAGAGAAGAGAAGAGCGATGAAGTTCCCGTTACAATACAATAAGTCTTCTTCTGTGCTGAATATTCTAATTCTCGCTAACCAATCTAATACAAGATACAAATCCTATAGCATTTACATATAGCCTATAAGAATCCTTACATTATCATATTGTGTTACATTTTAAACCCTAAAAACTACTCTTTAGACCCCTCCTGCCAGGCTAGTAGGGTCTGCTCTGACTCTTGGACCTGCCTGCAAGCAGAAGGTATTGTCTAATCAAGAAGGGTATTGTCTAATCAAATCTTCAGCTGGCCATACTGTTGTTTTTCAGTTGTTCAGTAATTAAGTCTTGGTATGTCAAAGCTTGCTTTCATTTCAATCTTGCTTACAGTTTCCATATTCTCAAGATCTCTCGCCAGGCAATCATATTTATTAGGCTTTCCTGTTTCATCTTCCCCAACAGAGGGTAGTGAGACACTGGAACAGGTTGTTCAGAGAAGTTGTGGCCACTGGAAGTACTCAAGGCCAGATTGGATTGGGCTTTGAGCAATGTGGTCTAGTGGAAGATATTCCTGCCTAAGGCAGGGGCAGGGTGGATGAGATGATCTTGTAATGTCCCTTCCAATGCAAACCACTCTTAAGATTCCATGGCAATATCTCCCGAGGCTCCCCAGTCCCAGTCAGAAAGTGGCTGCATTGCTGCTGCAGGGAATGTTTTCCCATAGCTCGTGTTCCAAGTGCCCCTTGGGTCTCCAGTAGGTCCTGTCAGCTATGTTTGGCACATGCAGCCAGGGGCAAGAGATAGAAAGGCTGCAACATTGAATTACAAAGGGCAGCAGCCTGGGGAATGGGAGGACAGAAATTAAGCCTACTGTGTGAGACCAAACAGATTTCCATTCTTATGTTGACCACCTATTTGTTAGGTCACTCTCACACGTGGGAAGTGTGAAAAGCTCAACCAGTACCTTCATTTATCAACCAAACAAGATTTCTAGAGGACTTTTCCTCTCACGGTGCTTCAACTGCTTTAGAACCAAACAGTAAGTGTTCTCATTTTACAGGCATGGCAGCCAAGATACAATGAGTCTCATCATTGAAGAGGGCTGCCAGTGGTTTCCAAACATATTTCCACTCTCTAGATATTTACCCAAATGATCTTTTTTCTTAGAAAAACAAATTAAAAAAAAGTCTCCCAAAATAAGAAAAAAAAATCCCACATAGAAGCAAACCATTTTGCATTTTTGTCCAAAAAAAATAAACAACAGAAGGTTTTTACTGATATGTGAATAGGTTAACTTGAGAAATAAGAACAGACACTTTTCAGTTCCACTTCTGGTGCAAACACTAAAAAGCAATTTATGGTCTAGGAAGAACACACTAGAACAACTCATTGAAAGTTCTCTTATATTTCAATTATACATTTTACAGTCATTGAAGAGAATCTACACATTTATAATCTTCTTATACAGCTGGAATAATGTTCAGAAGACCAGCACAAGGCACATCATAGGCATTATACTTAGCAGAAACAGAAATGAGCAGTCATTACTTGAAGGGGTTAATTTAAGATAAGATTCAAGTGTCATTTCTTTCTTATGTCAGGTCAACAAATGGGAGGCTCTGAGTAAGTGTTTTAAACTGATGTGCTGCAGGAGGTAGTAACAGAAGGAACTCAGCTGCCCTGTGTGGTAATTCATACTGCTGAAGAGCTTTGCATTGTGGCTGTAATCACACAAGGCAAGTTCCCCAGCCCTGAAGTCAGCCTAACTTTAGTCAGTGCTATCATGAATACAATCCCAGAGATAGCAACTGGGTGTTTCAGCAATTTCAGATGCCAAATGGGCACTCGCCAAGACCAGATCAATGATTACACAGAAGCAGCCCTTACCCCTCATTCCTGGAATGGCATTCCAGAATGGCAGGGTGCTCTGCAAATAAGCAAGAAAGCCAGATATTGCAAGTACTTTCTTAATCAAAGAAAAGTTACATGATTCTTTATCTCTCTTCTGCATCTCTTGTCTGAGGTAGAAAGCAGCTGACTGTAGCATGGGTGACCTTATCTGGCCCTGCGTGGCAGGGTCACTTACTCATTACATTATTTTAAATTAGGGTAACACTGGTGGCTATGAAGGCACTTTATCTGAGACAGAAGATTCATTACTTGGGGGTAAGGTATATTCCTTGTTCTTCCAAAAAGAACGGAAGAACAAAAGTCTAGAATAGCCGTAACTCCCATATATGAAATATTCAGCTTTTTCCATCACAAATGACATATGAACATCAGCTCTCTGGAATGGCTAAAAAATGAAGCATTAATAAATTGCAATGTAGAAAGAATGAGGCTAGGATATTTCCTACTGTTATTTCTTTCAGTGTGCTGTATTGGAGCTGCTCAGTTCTCTCTCTCTCTTAAAAAGTAAAAGACCCTGTGATCTTCCACCTTGTGGAAAAGGGTCCACGTTGTATTGTGCAATGCTGCCACAATGGGTTTCATTTATATCCAATTAAAATCAGAAATAAGCATCTAAAGCCGAGCCTATTTCCTTCCCACTTTTCTGTCTGCTTGCAGCTGTAAAGCACGCAAACACAGATTTCCTTTGCCGTTATTTCACAGACCACCAGCTGGTGCTTTATGAACCACAGTGGTCTGCAGACCAGTAAGCCTGGTATCATTTCTGCTTCCCTGCTGGATCACCCAATCTACTTCTGTCACAACCTAAAAAATTACAGAATTAACATGGAGATACAGTCCATCTTCCCTGAAGAGTTTTGTTTAATGTTTCTACAAACATGAACAAAGTGACTGAAGACGAAATCAAGTATGATATAGATAAAACCCCTCAGATTTCACAATTTGTGAATTGTGTTTGCAATTAGGGTGACAATTAGTCACCCTAGCTCAATTATGGGGACTAGAGGAACAAATAAAGATGGAGGGCTCCTTCATAGGTGTAGGTTAGAAAGCACCACCTCTGCTGCTAGCGTGCTCATACTCCAGCAGCTCCAACAGCTGCTCCTGTTACAGAGAGAGTCATCTTGGTTTTCTTGCAGTGCGAGCAGCTTCTTGCTCTTGGGAAAACTTGCTGGATACATGTTGGCTTGTACACATTTGAATGTGAAGGAAAGTGAACTCCCTCCATGCAACTACTTTGGGATCTCACCATAGAGATATAGCCTCAAATAGCCTCTACTCTTTGATGGAGAAAGCAGCAGCCCTTTCCTGAAACCTGGACATTTGGGCTAGGACAGGAAAAAGTTCTCCTGCATGATGTATGAACCTATTGAAGGCACGAGAGAGTCAAATTCCAAGTTAACAATTCAGCTTCCAAGGGTAGAATCTGCAGGGCCCTGGCTATCTGCTAAAAGTGAGGAGAGGGTAAAGCTAACGTCAAAACTCGTTGCTAGTTTTGGAAGAAGCAGGCTCATATAATTTTCTGTCATTGCAGTCATCATAAACACCTCTTAACTAATAAAAATCCCAGTCCATCATACAAAAAGGTAGTTCATAAATCCTAAGCATGTCATAAAATTAGAAAAAAATGATCCACAGACAGTGGCTGATGGATTCGGGAGTGATCTAGCTTTGCAAATTCTGCAAACACAATTCCCTATATTTCAAATGTGTCAATTCACATGTCAATTCAATTGTCATGGGTCAATTCACATTGTTCAGTGGGGACCTAATGTAGACAAGTACTATGCTAATTACAGCCCTCCTTCCTTGAATTCAAACACTGGAGTTACTCTTTTAGCTCTTTTAAAAAAGTTTTTGTGATAGCCATCAGCTGTGGACAAAAAGACCCTCTGTATTCAAAAAGTAGGCCACCAGTGCTGAAACAAAACCTACTAGAGAAGCTCCTTGGTCCTCCTGCTTTATCTCTATAGGCAGGAATTATGAATAAGCATGTTCAGCCAAGAAACTGTAGGAATATGAGCAACCTGGAGTAGCCCTGGGTTGACCAGCAACTGCACTGGCTACCCAACTAGGACCATTTGTTCAAAGTGTGATGTTTCCCATCATTGTCCAAAGAAAAGAAAAGAAAGAAGGTGGACAAAGTGAAAGTCTCTCCAAGTCTTCCAGGAAAAAGCATAAACATATCAGTAATTCAGACATTAAAGAACAAACTGTAGCAGGGGTCCCATGTAGCACTGGCTGGGAAATAAGCTAGGCAAGACAGTCATTGGTACTGGCCAATCTCCAGTGCCTCTGGATTACAAAATAATTCACAAAAGTCTCCGAAAGTTCCTGACTCCAGTTGCCAACCTGGAGTCTCTTAAATCCAAGAAGCGCCTCTGGCAAAACAGTTTTCCGTGGAAAAGCTGGAAAAGCCAGCATCCACAGAGCTTCTCTTTCTCCAGCACATTTTAAATTAAAACAATGGATTAATCTCATCAAGGAGAAATGACAAGTTCTCCTTCACAACTGGTCTCAAAGCAGAGAGAAATTCTCTATTCTAGTGTCAGGGTGAGAACTGAGGAAACCTTACAATCCAGCTCCATATGAGATGCACCACACATGCAGGGTTGGTGTGTCGGGGTAAAGATCAAGGACAGTGATAAAAATGGTGACTATAAGACTTCTCTGGTCCTTTATCCCACCTCATGTATATGATACATGACACAGAGAGGAAAGGGACAATATAAAATGTATGGAAAAGAGTACATGGCTTGGGCAAGAAATATTCACCAAAGCCATGCTTCCTTGAGCTGAAGGAAATTCTGGTCCATGGTGTAAAGGATAGTAGTCATACTTTGCTCAGTCCCTGTAGGGAAGAACAAATCTTGGTAAATTTAGCCCTTGAAGTTAACAAATAAATTCAAGTCTGGATGACAGGCTAGAACAAGTATATTTTAAGGCACTAGGTCTAGGCTCAAAGTAGAACAGATTCTTTCAGTCGGTAAAGAGCACATAAGCTGGCAATTTGCAGACATGCCAGTGAGACCTTATTATACCATGATCCTCCTGTTTGGGAGAGAGGCTTAGTGGGGACAAAAGGAAGCAACTGTCCCAGCTGTGCTGAGCAGCCAGGCAGAAGCAACAAACATTACACATTCTGAAGCACAACAAAGGGCCTTAGAAAGATGTGCCTTCCCCAACAAATCTCCCAGGAGACTGGATTAGATGACCTCCAGAGGCCTCTTCCAATCTAAATCATTCTACTGTCTTGTGACTTTACAACTCTGTGAACATTGGAATCTTTCTCGGGTAACTGGTGTGCAAAGCACCAGCATTCTACAGACTGGGCTCCTTGCAGTGCCACTGCACTTAATAAAGAGAACTGGTATCTCTCTTTAAAGACTGGAAATACACCGTTTACTTTAAAAATCTGCTGTTTCTATTAGAATGTTTTCAACAAACCTCAGCCGATTAGAACTTAGCCCAACCTTTTATTGCTGTTTATCTGTTCAATCAAAAGCAGCCATCTCAACCCAAATAGAAGAAAAACTAGGAGAAGTCCAGCGGGAATCTTAGCTCTTCCAGTACTGACATTAAATGACTATGCTTCTTCCACTGTGGGAACTTCCTCTGTCCTGCAAGAGAAAAGAAAAGATTTAGGAATAAGGAATGATGAATGAAAATCCTATGTCTTCCTACCTGCTCTGAGCACCACCACAAAACCCATTCATGCATATACACATCCCAGCTGGAACTAGAATTGCACTTCCTTCCACAACACAGAAGGGAATATGGTAATGTGCAACATACGGCCCCTAAAAATACTCCCACCTGGTAAAATTCTGCATATGTGTGATAAGGGAGACTTAACATTTTTTGATTTAAAAGTATCTTCATTTTCTCAAGGGGAATACACTGTCTAATTTGGAGATTAGCAATTGGATATGAAGCTTTTTCACATTTAGGTTGCTACCTTAAGTCTAATCCCAGTGCAAACTGACAAGAGGAGCTATGAACAGTAGCTGTTCACTGCCCACATAATGTATGTTCGGTTCTCAGGAGTCCCAACAAGGGAGTCATCCTCTTCCACCTGGCCTGGAGAATGACACATTTTTCATCCCTGCCACCCATTACCTTAAAGCCTATTTCATGTAGCTTTAGCCATCTTACCTGGATGTTTTCCCATATGTGCCATCTTAAAAATATCATGCACATTTTAAAAGAAATCAGAAGTAAACAAACACCAGAGATGGTCACAGTGGTATGGATGCTGCTGCCTAGTCTGGAAGTGCTTTCTCCCCAGTCAGTACCAGAACAGCTATTTTAACACCAATATATACACAGAATCCCAAAAACCTCTGGCTGGGGACAGGCATATAACATGTCACCCTGTAGGGGACTTAATTTATTTCAGAATCACAGCATGGTTTGGATTGGAAGGGACCTTAAAGATCACCTGGTTCCAATTCCCCTGCCCTGGGCAGGGACACCTTCCACTAGACGAGGTTGCTCAGGGCCCCATCCAACTTGGCATTGAACATTTCCAGGGATTTGACTTTTTACTTTGCCCCTGAGCACACTACATGCAGGCAATGCTTGCCAAAAGACAGGTACTCAGCAGCCTCTTCATAGCCATGCTGTGCAGAGCACTCCTTGCTGCTTGGCCTCCGTCTGAAAGACAACAGGCTACAGAAAGTAGAAAACATTCCCTCTCATTCCCTAAACCCCACCTTTTCCCTCAGATGGGAAAGCACAGAGGCAGCTGACTCACCGAGCGGGTCCCTGCACTGCCTTTGTGCTTCTTGTCCTGAGCTGGGATGATTTCTAAGGAGCGGTAACTGGGGGGCTTCTCTTCTGGCCACTCCCGGGACCTGCGGTTCCTCCGCCTGCGGTTTGACACCGGGACACGCACTTGCTCTTCTGAGGAGCTCCACGAGCCCCTGCGAGAAGAGGGGGGGGAGTAGCTGTGCCGCCTCTGGCCAGAGTAATTGCTCCTCCCAGCATGGTGCTCGTATTCTCGCCTTCCCCCGGGCTCCTGCCTCCCACCACGATGGTGGCTGGAGCGCTCCCTGGTCTCCTCTGGATAGAAACTACTGCTGCTCTTGCCTCTCTCAGCTTGGCGTGGGGATGACACATCCCGTCTCGAGTGTTGGGGCCTGCCGTTGTAGCCACCTCGCTGCCTGTCCCAGGGCTCCTGACTGTAGCTGGAATGAGAATCCCCACTGGAAGGCAAGGGCCACCTCCGGTTTTCCCTTCTGTCCTCTGCTGCAGAGTCCCAGGACCTGGGCGTGTGGGCAGCTCTTTGTGGCCGTGAGGAGTTGCTGCTCCCGTGGATGGAGGAGACGTGCTCGGCAAGAGGAAGTGGCACGATGTCGGAGCCCAGCGAGGACAGCAAGCTGGGCTGCACAGCCTGCCGCTGGTGGGAGGGTGGCCGCAGCTGGGACATGTTCAGGTTTTGGATTTCAGACTCCAGATAGTCCAAAACACCGTTGTTACGGGAAAGCTGGGCTTGTGGCTGCACCAGGGGGAGACTGTTCTGCAGAGATACATCTAAGGACAAAATCACAGGAGAACACAGCAAGTCAAGAGGAAACACTGAAGAGAAGGCCCTTCTGCACTCATGATCCTGGCTAAGTTGATTTTCTTCTCCTGCTCCACCTCACTGCAAGAGCTACACAAGTCTCAGGCACCACAACCAGCACATCCAGACCAAATGAGGTATGGTGCAAAGAGTAGTAACTAATAAGCTGCAGGATGATCTAACATGTTTTAGGAAGTCCAGCATACCAGGAAATACAGTCTGTGTATTTAGAGGAACATTTTTTTTCTACAGCACTCATACATATTTTATTTACGAATAATCAGAGAAAGACCATAGTGTTTCCTTTTGCATTTCATTGAACAGGAAGAAATACTGCAAAAGAAAATGAAAATAAAGAAGAAAATTTTATATGTATGCACACATGTATGTACAGATATAAGCAACAAACAGAGAAGAAAATTCTTCCTGGTTCATTAAAGAGTCCTTCATTTTTTGCTGCATGCAGGCTAGATCTGTTGCACAGAAGGCAGTTTGCCCTTAATCACTTGAAGACTAGACATTTGATAAGAACTCAAACAAATTGCACCTCACTTGTCATGTCAGTTTTGGCTATAAGGAGTTGACCGTGACCAGCACAGCAGAACAAAGAGACAGTACCCTCCTCTGCCACACAAAGCAAGATAAGCTGGGTATATTTACCCTGCAGTCACTGGGGTGTAGCACAGATACACCTTAGTTAGTGTTAAACTGCTTCACCCAGCACTGAGCCCAGCAAGACACTTTAGATAACAGACTGTTTTTATGCAGAGAGACAAGTTTGTGGTGCGCTGCAGATGTGGCAGAGCTGGCATTCTAGGACATGCAGTCATGATAGGAACATCTTTCTCTCTTTTCTGGTAGAGAGGCTAAAGCCTCAATGCTGAACTTCCTGAAGAAGTTACCTGTTTCCCATCCTGATTTCCCTCTGAAATGATGCCCGTGGTCTCACCTTGTTGCAGCAGCGGGTTCAGCTGGTAAGAGGAAAGTTTTGAGTTCCTGTCGCCAGCTCCGTAGAACACATTGGGTGATAACCAAGGTGCAAGTGCCTGAGCCCGCTTCATGAACTGGTGCCGTTCCAGTACTGTAAAAGAAAAAGAAAGCTTACAGCACCTATCCAGAGGGCACAGCTTGCAGATCACACACCATTTTGCTTCACAGGCTGTAGCCTTTGGATACAGGAAGTCCATAAAATTAAAATCTCCCTCCACCCCATGACGAAGGTAAAACAGAGCATAGGGAATTCCAATGCAAAGTTGTACATCTTCAAAGAAGTACCTAAAACAGAAGAAAAATTTTCTGCCCAACATTCTGATTCCAGTCCCAGCAACTGTGAACAAATCACAGTATGATTAAGTATGCAGCACATAACTAAGTTAAGACTTCTACTTGCCCCGTCATTATAGAGTAGAGCTGCAGAAAGGTGGGCAATAATGTTTTGTACATCAAGACATACAACAGTTTTCTTTCTCTCAAAATTCTTTCAGCTCATCACTGGTCCTTTCCTCTTTTGGCTTTGATTTCTCACAAAATGAGATCTTTCTTTGCCACCATAATGTGGGTTCTGTCCAGATCATATTTTCCACTCTACACTCCATCATTTTCCCTCTGTTTCACAAAGAGGGTGCAGAGGTGCACCCCTTTCTAGTCTTTTGACCACTCCTCTTGTCACTCCATAATTTACCTCAGAATGACTGCTAAAATTAAATCTTCTAAGACAGTGTGGTCAAAGTAGTGAACAAACTAAATTTCCTGCTCTCAACAGCAATGTCCAGGGTGCCCAAAGAGCAAACAGTGGAAATTTCTCTCTTTCACAGGGTTTCCACCGCTACTAACTCTAGATCCCTATTTGTGGGGTCAGATTCCAACTTCACTTCCCTTTTTTCAGCATTTCTATCTCACCTCCTCAACACAGACAAGCTCACTTGCCTTCAGACCATAGCTCTTTGCTGCTTCTTTTGGGGGAATACCTAAAAACAACTTACAGAAACTTATTTCTTCTACCACAAACAATCAAAACTTAAGTTTGCAAGGAAGTAAATTCTGCAACTCCCTGACCTTACAAAGCCTGGTTTGTCTGTTATTACTGGCTGAAGCTTTTTAGCAACAGTGCCTTTAAAAATTTCTCTTTTATGGCTTTCCTGGAGTTTCCAAAGTGACAGACTTTTA
This sequence comes from Irena cyanogastra, assembly GCA_013397155.1. Lineage (NCBI taxonomy): Eukaryota > Metazoa > Chordata > Aves > Passeriformes > Irenidae > Irena > Irena cyanogastra. The sequence continues at coordinate 628,551 of VWZV01000703.1, forward strand.
CTGTAGCCTCTTGTCTGGTCAGGCATGAACAAAACATTACAGTTCAAGAAACAGATAGGAACATAATTGCCTTTGAGACTTTTACCCCTCTGATCAATCTGGCTGAAGCTGGCTGATGAAATTAAAAGCTATTGGAGGGAAAGAGACAAGGGATAGACAGACAAGTTGGCTGCATGAGATTTGCTTCTTTAAGAAACCAGGCTACAGCTAAGCTTCAATTAATTCTGTCCCCTGGGTTCACTGCAGCAGGCAGCATTTAGACTGCACACTGTTTGGGACTGAGCTCTCCACTTTAGGTAGTACTCCAGTTATTAAACATGTCCTCCTTCAGCTGTTTCACTGGATTTATCCAGAGCACCACTTGCAACAAGAGAGACTGACCATGCTCCTCAACACATCCTTCATTTTCTCTACAGTTCATGCAGCTCCACTTAATTCTACACTGCAAACTCCTTCCCTCTCCCCAGTCTGGCGTCAACCAGAGGGAACTACAAAACTGGAAAACTTCAGGGGTTTTAACCCTAATAATCTGGTATCCTCAAAGCTGTGTGGTCTGTGGTAGCAGCTTCCAAGAACTTTATGTCAAACTTGATTTTTTTTTTTGTCCTAAAAGATATCCTTCCAGTTTACATTTCAAATATAGAGAATGAGAGAAAGAACACAAAGAAAAGGGATAAATAGAAGAGAAAGGCCTTATCTCTCCCTCTCCATTCTTCCAGTTATTACCTTAGGAATGTCCTAGAGCCTGCTGAGTGCATGTCCTGGGGTTCTGACCCTGGTCTTTGCCTGAGGAGTAAGAGATCCAGCACCTATAGGCACACCTGCTTAGCATTAAGGTAGGAAGGCTGTCACTAGGACCAAAGTCATCCTGTCCCTGTCATTTTCTGATTCCTCCCTACAGCTGAACAAATCCAGAATTAACCCTGGTCTTCCTTCATTACCATCAGCCCTTCTTCTTTCCCCACATATGTTGCCTTCCAGTTTGAATCCAATATATTCTCTGATTTCTCATCTGCAAAACAGAAGTTACAGATCTTTTTCAAGTGAATATATTTATCTGAGGAAAGTCAGATTCACTCTAATTCCAGAACTCCTACCCTGCTTTGCCAGAAAGTTGTGTTGCTCCTTCCACTTACTCCGTGTTGGAAAAATCTGTTCTTCACCTATGCCAATTATAAAAATAAAATATTATGCAACTTAGTGAGACCCAGGTGCAAGTATATCCTATTTTTCCTGATTCATTACTGGAAGAAGCCCACAGCAGAAAAGGAGCAAATAGCAATAGAAGGAGGTCATATGTATATTTACTTTGATGGACTTTTCTCAGAGCTTTCCATGGGGAATGTAATTGGCTTGCTCCTGGGGCATTTCTAATATTTCTGTACATCAATCCTGAATTACTCAAACAATGCACTCCTTTTATAGCTCGGTTCAAACCCATGCTCGTTAATGGTGTGAATCACAGCACCCAGGATTATCCTGCCTCACTGGCACCTGTGACTGTTCAGCAGATCCACGCTGTCCTCTAGTGGCCAACAGCGGGGAAGGAAGTACCCACACTCACCATGTGGTCCTACACAGGTGAGGATTTCTGCCTTCTCTTCAGCTGTGTGGAATGTTATTCCTCAGCACTGTTTTTAGGATGACCCCTGAATCTATCTTTTTGTGTTTTTTAAGGCCTCCAGTTCGTTTCTTGGAGTGCAAAAAAGTAAGTCAGAGGCAGGATAAAGTAAAGAGAATGAGTATTAGTGGAGAGGAGCAGGCACATGGATTCTTTGCAAAGTGGATACAGAGGGCAGGCAGCCAGGATGGAAATTACAGACACAGAACCCAGCCTCTAGTCAAGGAGGCTTGACTTGTCTGTACTTTCTCTAATGAACACAGAGAGGTGTAGAGAACCCTGCAAGAATCCCTCCTCTTTAACAGGAGGAAATAACAGCAGCAGTCTGGAATGAGCTATAACCTGCAGCACAGAAAAACAGAAAGGAGCTCACGCAAACTCTGAATCTCTTTTTTGCTGAGAACTAGGAATTCTGGAGGTGAGAGTCTCTCATCTCCATCACCTCTCTCCCCCTTCACAGAAACTGATTTTTCTGCCAGATTCCCACAGCCTCCTCAAGACTCTACATGACAACCTGTAAGGCCTCCGATGTTTAGTTTTGGTTTTAGCAATAAAAGGGATCTTCTGCTCGTTCTTTGCAAGGGCTAAGCAAACTAATCTTAAATCTAAAACTCTCACAGTTTACTAACACCCAAGCTATACTAAATAGCTGTTTTGAAGGTAACGGTAGACCTGAAACAGAGATCCTTGTTCATAAATCATCTCCTTGTAGCATCTGGGGAAGAACCTGAGAATTTCAGTGATAAATAAACTTATTTGTAGTATTTTGTTACTGTCAGACTGTGTAAGCTTCAGGGGGACTAGTCTGCTTGTTGCTAACCAAATTTCAGTTACAGGAATGCAGAGGTTATATGAAATTAACAGCCAAAATTCAAACAGTAGCCTTATAAAAAGAACAGGGTCTGGCTGCAGAAACTTTATTACTGATTAAAGCAAAGACAACAAAGTTTCTTTTGACCCTCAAAACTTCAGAATGCACTTGGAAGGCTGACCAGCAAAATAAACCATCTTTCTCCACTTTCTCCTCACTTCCTTCCCCAAAGAAAACCAAACCAAACCAAACCTTTTTCTAGTACAAGGAACAGCTCTGAAGAAAACACGCAGATAAAAAATTTCAAGTTTTTATGTAAAACATACTTGAAAGTAAGGCTAGTTTGGAGACTACTACCAGGGCATTTGCATACCTTTCTCACATGCACAGGCATATGAACCAGAAGACAGGAAAGAAAGTCCTGAGCTACTCAGACAAGGGAACTGATTGTGCCCTGGATGGTGTGAGAGAAGCAGGTAACAAGGTGTGAGTGAGGAGAAACTTCTGATAGTTGGACACAGAGGAGCAAGATAGATTCCATGTGTCTGAGATCCCCTCTAATTTCACATTAGCTGGTTTTGGAGGTCACATAAGCCAAATAAATGTCTCAGTTTAAATGGATGCTAGGCAAAAATGGAGAAAGTAGAGCTGAGCAAGCTCCCAGCCAAGCTTTTGTCTTGACAGAAGCCATAAATGAATGCACATTTGCTTGAACCTCACCTTTCTGATTACAGCAGCACCGTGTTGGACAGCAGCCACACTGGATGTGGCAGCAGCAATACTGGGGGCAGCACTGGCACCAGCATATCCCGATCAGCAGAAGCAGGAGGAGGCCACCGAGAATGATAAGGAGTACTGTGAGCCAGTCTGTGGGAAAAAAAGGAGGGAGAAAAATGATTGACCCTGATGCATCTGGCCATGGTAGCTTACTGAGACCTCTCCACTGCTGGAGATGTCTTGGGGTGGAGGAGAACAGGAGGAGGTATCTTGGCAACAAAGCACAGGCACTTACGGAGAACAATCAGCTTAACTTCTTTGTCCGCATCACCTGAGGTATCTCCTGGTGCTTCCACAGTGCAGTAGTACACGCCATGGTCCCACCACATGACCTCACTGATGACAAGGTCTGCTCCTGTGGGAGAGGGACTGAGAGGTCAGTGGGCTATTTGCGACTGACAGACACTACTTTCAGGCTCCACTTGAAAAGAGCCCTCTGCCTGCAAGAGACAGAGAGTACTGCATCTCCCCTCTTCCTAAGCACAGCCATCACCTTCAAACAATTTCATTTGAGTCCACTGAGAACTCCTACAAACAGCATTCAATGCCAGTCCATATCTTCTGTGTTGCTGAAAGCCAGCCCTACTGGTTTTGGAAGCCAGATCACTGTCCCTCTTAGGTCAGCAATCCCAATGGCTCTTCTGGCAGGAGCAGTATCTATTGTTCCATGGACAGCAGGGAGCATATAACACACCTGGACAATTATGCAGTACTTGGAAGAATGAACTGTTTTCTAGCCTCTGTGCTCCTCAGCTGTTGTGCTCTTCAGCAAAATGCTCTGGCATTCTCAGCTCAGCCTTAGCTTGTAATGCCTCCAACACCCTCAAGCCAGCTGGGGACAGGGCCCTTCACTGCTCTTATTCCATTACCACGTGCAGTGTATAAGCTACAGATGACATTAGCCACGTTTATGCTTCTCTTCACTTAGCGGCCCCAGATACTGGCTAGTTTCTGAGTTCACTGTCTGCCTGGGAGGTCACTCACGGTTCTGAATGGTGATCTTTCGCTGCTGGTAGTCGATGCCCAGCACAGGGTCCTTCTGCCCAGATTTCTGGATGACAATGCGCACCTTCCGCTGGCTGTCATTGCAGTCGTTAGAGGGGTCCTGGCCAAGGGCTAAAGCAGCCTGGTATGCTACAAACACACATCATCAGAGATGTCAAAAGTTATTCCAAAAGACCAATTTCTATCCTCTTGTGAGCAGTAGAGAAATTCTTGAGTACATTGTGTGCAATTGCTTTGGTTTAGCAATACAAACCATGGCTTCAAACCAGTAAGTTGCTTTGGAGTACTCAAAAACAAACAGAGGTAGAGCCACAGGAATGGCAGAGATTTTGAGAATGTGGGAGCTGCAGAGGAGATGCCTCCTGTACTCACAACTGAAAGAATAACAGTGAAAGAAGCTAATGGTGGTAGGCTGGAAGGCAGCTCCCAGTGTGAAGCTGAAAGGAAAGAAGTCATAAAACACCCAGGAGTACTAGAACTAAAACAAAAGGGTGTTTATCTACCAAGCAAAATCTCCAGACATACATGAACTGCTCCATGGATTGTCTCCCTTTCCTTCCTGTATCCCCTTACATGTTGTGAAGCTCATAAAGACAGGAAAATAATCCATCATCTGATTCCGGCTAGGGATTAAATGTAAAGACGCACAAAAGAATTAATGGAGGACTAAAAGTAATTTCTGTACAATACTTTTCTGACAGTATTACAATACTCTTCTTCACATCATAAACCAACATTGAATTTCCAAGTATTTAGGAGCTGAGATTTGGGCAAATGGCTGATTCAGTCAGCATTTTCTGTAAAGAGCTTGCAGTGAAGACAGATGAGGGCAAAGCTTGTCAAAGGCTCTTTCACTGCTATACCTAAAATGGAGCATGAAGTCCCTTTTGGGGACTATTAGCTTGAGCCTGGGCTAAAGCACTCACATTCTGCTGGGATCAGCTGAGCCAAGGACCCACCTGCTTGGGAACTAGGCTGTAGAGCACTTGGTAACACGCCTACCCAACCCATCCAGACCGCACAAAGGAGAGTTTGGGCACCAAGTACCCACTGTGAGCTCAGTTCTAAGTGTAGAGTTATGCTATGGCTAGCTACCTAAACATTCTGCAGAGTTTACAAATAACAGAACAGAGCAGAATAGTGCAGTTGGCAGGGATGTACAAAGGTTATCTAGTCCAATTGTCTGATCGCTCCAGGATTGACTAAAATGTAAAGTAGTATACTACTGATGTAGTATTGAGCCATTCCCACACATCCTATCATAGCATACTAGAGAGAGTAGAGCAGCATCTCCCTCTTCACTTCCCCTTCTCAAGAACCTGTAGAGAGCAATGAGGTCACCCCTCAGACTCCTTTTTCCTGAACTAGACAAGCCCAAAACTCTTAGCTGCTACTCAAAGGATGTGTCTTCCAGGTCTTTTATAATCTTTGTTGCCCTCCTCTGGATGCATTCAAATACCTTAATATCCTTAAATCCTGAGATTAAATCCAGAATTGCATACAATACTTCAGGTGAGGCCATACTAACACTAAACACAGAGGGATCATCACCCCTTTAGACCAAGTAGCTATCCTGGGATGCAGTTTGTGTACCATATTAAACACCACTGAATTAAGGCTACCCACACCAAAATGTCTGCACATGAAGTACTACTAAATTTTATTACTTAGAAGTCTTCATGCCCTTCAAAATGCATGTGTTTCTTCTATTTCCTAAAATCAGTAACATCTGGTCACAGGTATCCAGCTCCAACCACATGACCTCCACGGAATCCTAAAGCCCACTTGTTGCAGGGCCCTGGCTTTCAAACATGCTGAAGCATAAGACGGAGCTGCCAAGATTGACTTGTGTCAACCACAGCTGAACTGTCCTGCATTCTGAGTCAAAGACAAGGAGGACAAGAGAGCTGCTTTGGATGGAATTTCTACCATGTCGTAAGGCCTTGACATTTCAAAGGATATCACAGACATGACCTGCATTTCATTTCCTTGGAGTGCAGGGAAATGCCACCACCTGGTTTTTGCACAGGAAGGGGTCAAAAGCCCGTACTACCGCAGTGAATCTACCTTCCCCTTTCTTCCCACTTGAAGGTGGATTCCTTAGAAGATAAGCCTGACACTCACAGGCTGAGTAGTAGTCAAAGATGGGGTCCTTGCAGAAGGACTTGAAGCGCCAGGTCACCACCACATCTTGCAGCTGTGCCGAGGTGCTGTAGTCACACTTGAGGACGACAGTGGCAAATAAGGTGGTGTAACGCTCCACATCCTGCACTGTCACCAGGAGCGAGAGGCAACCTGCAAACAAGAACACAGGAGGCTGTCAGCTCACAGACTCCTCGGGCCTCCCATCACACCATTTGCACCAGACCAACGACCCAAGCATATCTCCTTTGGCCCCATCCAGGACCTGCACCTACAGATCTCCCAGACACTCCAGTGAAGTCATCCAGAGTTACAAACCCTGGTTAGAACAGGAGCCCCATCTTTCTGGGCAGAAAGAAAGCTTCACTGACCCACCTTATGGACTGAACTATTCTCTCCAAAGCATGAGTAGCCATTATGCAGCACATCACTCTGTGTTCTCCTTCTCCATGGGAAAAGCTGTCCCACAGGCACATGGGATGGGACTCCCTTGGCTTTTAATCCTTATAAGAAAAGTTCTGCAGCGCCTTATGTTTGTATAAACACCAAATGAATTTTATCAAGGTCTTGCTCAGACACCCATCAGAATGTTATCTAGTGGTGACCAAGATTAAGACAATACAACTTTCAGGCTATAGCACTGCAGTTAATTGTTTATCACCACTTCAGAACAGCACACATCAATTATCCCCTTTTTTCCTTTTAAATTAAGCTATCATTATGTATTTGTTATGTGTCCATCCCAACAACCTCCACAGCACTCCATACAAGCAGCTGCACACACTCAGGGAGGTTTTACAAAGTTTCTCATAAGCTACGCTGTAGTTCAATTCATATTCCAGAAACATCTCTATCTTATTTAAACTTTGATAGTACAGTAAGCTGTGCTTGTCATTAACAATAGCAAAGTTATCACCAGTTGCCTTTGATAAGGGAATACAAATAGTGCAGGGCAAGTGTGGGATGCCCTGTTTGGAATACACGCCAGAGAACCAGGCAGGGATTGCAATGCTGTACTAGTTGCTTCTTAATTGCGGAGCACGACAGCAGGAGAGGCAGGAAGGAAAGTGGGATGCTTGAAGGTACCAACTGTACAGGTCTCCATGAACCAACACTTGATTTTTATCATATCTTTAAAGATTTTCCCTCTAGTCCATGCTTTCAGGATGAGAGGAAGAGAACAAGTTGCTACTACTATGTAGTAACATCTGGACCACAACTGCAAACATCATTCTTTGTCAAGCATCTTTCAGGGTCCTCTTAGACTGCCACCTTCACGCTACATTCCAGGCAAATACGAGCTCACACAGTTTCCACACTGTGGAAAAGATGCTGCAGAGGTGCATGCTGCCTCAACAAGTCATTCTGCAGTAGGGTGCTGTCAATGCAGTATTTGCTCAGTTTCTGGTTTGAAATGGGACTCCTCGTCAGCCAACTGAAAGCACAGGCAGAGCAAACTCATTTGCCTTAAGAATACCACATAAACACAGGCAGGGCCAGGGAAACCCCGAATCCAAGGCTTTTATGGAAAATATGATATACACACATGCACTTAAACACAGAAAGACCAGCAGCTGTGCAAAGCTCTAGATAAAACAAGTTCTTACAATGCTGTAGCACAGCAAGGTCCAGACCGCTGACAGGTAGTTACAGTTGCTCTTAGTCAAAAGCACACATCTTGTTTCAGCTTTCACTGTGAAATAGCTGACTCTGGGGTCTTAATGCAGCAAATCACAAGAAACCAATTCAAACTCTCAAGATTGGCAAAACTGTGATCTCAGTGTCAATCAAATGAAACCCATATGAGTTCTGACTTGTCATGGCTCATGGGAACAGAACGTTTTCCATGGATTTCCTACAACAGCACCTCTCTGGCAAGAATAAAATATTCAAAACCCCTGTGTGCTTTTTACTAACAGAACCCATATCTCTTTATGGAAGGCATGCTTTCTCACTATCTCTGCCCTGCAAAACAGCCAGAATTGAAGGGTAAGTTCCTTATTTTCTAAAGAGGTTGAAAAACTACTGTTCCTCCCCAGCAAACAGTCAGATGTTGCTGCATGTCCAATGTTTCTCATTAACCTCCTCCAAGAAAACTGATAAGTTGTGAAATTAATGCTGGTTCCTAAACCAGGACTACATTGCTCCACCGCAGGATGCTATCTTTCTTATCCTGGTTGGGAAGAACAAATATGGACACCACCAATCTAGTAAGTTTTGGCTACATCTATGGCTTCGCAGTGAAGACACGGACCTCTGGAGCCAGTGTAGCCAAGTTTTGGCTAGAGCATCTCCCAGGAACACAGCTGTCAAGCAAGACAATAAACAAGCACAACCTCCATACTTTTTTGCTTTCTTCACTGGTTCCCCGTGAAAAACTGAACTTTAAAGCCATATCATCAGCCAAGACCCAGACATTCAAGAAGCGAAATGAGCACTTTATTTCCAAGAGGAGGTTAGAAGCAGTCAGGCAACCCGCAAAGCTTGGCAGAGTGGATACTGCCGGCTGAAGGCCGCCCGTGGGCAGGGAGGTGAGCTCCCGCTCTCCACACAAGCAGGTGCGCAGCAGGTGCAGCAGCACTGCAGCCACCCCAGAAATCCCCAAGAGGTTGAGGCCGCTGAGCCAGCAGCAAAAGTTCGGCAGGGCGTTTGCGAGAGGCCGAAGGAGATCCCCCCGTGTCCGTGCCCAGCGCCCAGGTCCCAGCCGAGCTGGCCGCACGCGACCGATACTGGCGGCTGCCGGGAAGCAGGAGGCCACTTCCTCCTAGGAGAGAGGTCAGCCGCACCTTTGGGGAGCGAAACTCGTCTCCGCACGGCTTCGCGCCGAGCTCGGGAGAGCCCTGCGGGCGGAAAGGGCACCGCGGGGGAAGAGCGCCCGCCCGGACCGGGCCGGCCCTTCCCCTCACCGCGGGGCAGCCGCCGCCCCCCGACCCCGCGCCACCTTAACCCCGGGCGAAACCCGAGGGCGCCTCCCGAGTCCCGGCCCCGCAGGGGTGTCCCGGGGCAGGGCGGGCCGGCGTTCCGGAGGGGGCCGTGAGCCCCGGGCCGCACTCACCGGCCGGCAGCCAGGCTAGCAGCAGCGCCCACCGGCAGCGCCCGCGCGGGGCCATGGCGCGCTCTCCTCCTCCTCCTCCTCCTCCTCCTCCTCCGCCCGGGGACGTCGCGCCCACTGTCCCTCCCCTTCCGTGGCACCTGTCCCTGGGCTGGGCGCTGCCGCCGGCTGCAGTCCCCTCCCTCTGTACCTGCACCCTCCGCCGGAACGCTAGACAAAATACCAGCCGGCAGCTTCAAGAACTGCTTTTAATATATATATGTAAAATGAAAAATATATATTCCAATACGTGCATTTATTGTGTCAAATAAAAGTTTTATATTATATATGTATGTCCTGAGTATACAGGTGCATGGGAAGTTAGCCGAGCTGCGCCGCCCGGGGCAGCGCGCCCCAAGCGAGGGGCGCATGGGAGCGCACGCTGAAGACTGCGGGCGGGAAGAACGTCTGGGGAATTCACGGAATCACAGAGTTGGTTCGGCTGGAAAAGACCTCCGAGATCATCCAGTCCAGCCTGTGACCGAACACCTCCATGTCAACTAGACCGAGGCACTGAGTGCCTCGTCCAATCTTTCCGTAAACACCTCTGGGGACGGTGATCCCATTCCTGGGCAGCCCATTCCAATATCTAATCATCCCTTTTGTGAAGAAATTCTTCCTAATGTCCAACCCAAACCTCCTGTGGCTCAGCTCAAGACTATCTCCTCTAGACCTGTCGCTAATTTTATTTTCCCGCTGAGTTCTGAAAGGACCGCAACCGTGGCCAAAGCAGAGGTTACTTTAAAGCAAAAGTCCGACCAACCCAAAGTAAAACAACCACCAGGCCCTGCAATTGGCCCGGTAGCGCCGCCGACCCGCCCGCTGGCTCCGCTCCCGGGACGCTGCGCCGCCGCCGCGGTTGCCGGGAGACGGGAGCGCGGCGGCGGAGCGGGCCCAGGTACCGGGGCTGTGGGGAGGCCGCGGCCGCTCCGGGCCCAGGTACCGGGGCTGTGGGGAGGCCGCGGCCGCTCCGGGCACAGCGGCCCCCGTCGGGCCCGCGGGTGCCGTGGGCTGTCCCCTCTCCTCAAGCCTCCGCAGCCGCTGCGCCCCCCGGGGCCCCTCTGTGCCCGCACCCTCCCCATGGCCCCGCTGAGGCTCCCTCCCCTGCCCGCCCTGCAGAGTGCCCGGTGTCCCTTGCCTGCCCTCTGCCATCCCCGCTAAGCAGGAATGAATGTTCTGCAGCAGGGATAGACCGTCCCGTACTGCATCTGAAATGTGGGACTTGTTGGGTTTTCTTCACCATGTGTGAGGCAGTTAATTTTATTGCCTGTTGCATTTGTGGTACTCCTCTCATACTCATTTTTATGATTTTTCTTTACGCTGTAAGTTAATAAGTAACTGGTGATGTCACCTGCTCTTATTTCTGCTTAGTAAAAACCTGGTAACCTTTATTCACAGGGCAGGCTTTAACAGACTTGAAACTTTTGCTTGCATGTGGCAGAGTTAGGATATGTGGATCATACAGAGGGCTACTTCAAGTGTAAGATTGTAATTTAGAGTTAGATTTATTGCTCCTAATTAAAGAGAAAAATACTTCACATGTGTCAACATAGTAATAGCGAGGGGAACAATAGCAGCTCCAGTCCACGTCTTTTCTTTCTCTGAGGAGGGAGGAGAAAGACAATGGGGCTGTGATAAAAATGTGTCTAGATCCTGCTTTGTAGCTTTATCCTTGCTGTCTCGGTCTCTGACTAGTAAATAATTTATATACTTAACTGCTGTGAGAATTGATATCTTCTGTTATTCTCCTTGCTCTCAAGTCTTCTAGCTGTTGTAAGAGCAGCCATATTCTCTAGTACTTTTAATTTTTTTCCTTGGAATCTTGGGTTGATTGCCTAAACTGACTTTTATTACTAATTTTCTAGTGCTGATGGATAATGATATACAGACAACTGTGGTTTCTATGCCTGATTTACACTTGGATATTTTTCATTCTGTATATAAACACTATAAGACTTTAATAGTTTTTTTTTTAGAATGAAATTAAGTTTTGCAAGACTCTCTTGTTGGCCCATTTTGCACCCATCAGCAGCCCAGTAAATTCCTGATGTACTCTGATGTGGTCTGAAGGCAAAAAGGAGTGCTGAGAGAGATGTTTGATGGTCTGCTGTTTTTCAAAAAGAAATGAAAGATTCAGAACTGCATTTATGAGGCTTACACATTAAAACATATTTTTTTCTGGAAAGAATAAAAGTGTAGGATGACAAAATAGAAAGAAAGTGGTGTCATCTCACTGAATTTGTTTACGTGTTAGCAAATAAACACCCATTTGCTTTAATTATGCTGTATTTTGAATAAATGAGACAATTGTCTGAGATGAGAAATCGCTTAATGTCCAAATTTACTGAGAATTTTTGAGGTGCTTCCATATATAAAGATTCTGCATGGCAGCAAAATTGACAAAAAACATTTTAGTTTTGAAATAACTGAAGTAATATACTTGCATGAGCAAATTTCACCATTCTGTGGCTTTTGAGAACATAGCTAAGAAAAAGGCAATTTGAAAGAAAATGGAACTTAGCTGAAATTCCCAGCTTGTAGCACTGTCCTCTGAAACAAGGATAACCTGAATTCAGTCCTGACTTGGAATGAGTTCCTGAGTTCTTGGAAATTATGAAACTGATGTGGATCTGGTACAGTATTTCAAGTCAGTGTCTTGATTTACTAGGACTAGGAAGAAAATGTATTGCCCTGGTAGAACAATTTCTGCATTGGCAGAAAAATTATGATTGCTAACTTCTTTTTTTCTCTCTAGACTTATCACACCAGTTCTACTTGTCACTATCTCAGTTTTTGGTATGAAAAGGCTTAAATCTTTCTGATTTAGGAAATTTGTTGCAAAAAAACCTTCCATCTCCCCCCTGGAAAATAAAATCAGCATTCAGAGAGATCCATGCCTTTGTCATGGTGACCCTGCACAGGAGTTTTCTGGATCAGCCAACTCATGAAATTCAGAATCTGCAGCCAAACCTTATCCCCTTGAGCCTCTTCTGAGTCCTTAAATTCAGAATTTGCTTTAGCACAGTGCTTGAATGCCATCCCAAAAATGTGCACAGTGGACATTGTAGTATCTCTCTTTAACTAGAACCCAGATATCAACACAAGTGGAAATGTTCATATCCTCTTTCAGCCTAAAGCATTTTCTAGATAGGAATTAATTTATAATGAAAACTATGATAGTCTTAATTTTTAGAAGATAAATGATTGCTAATTAGTTACAATAATTTGAAACTTTATAGCTCTTTTCTCTGTGGATATCAAAACACTTTGCTAAGATGGGTAAGTATTATTATCTAATTTTTCACAGGAGATAACTGAGACAGCCAGAGGTGAAATGGCTGATAGAAATTGTACACGTCATTACTGGGTTTGGAATTAGAATTCAGGTCTCTGAACACTCCACTATCTATTTATGCAAATAGTCTATAACTGTTTCTTCAACTTCAGTGATATTGGTTGTGTTACCCCATTAAAAACTCATGAATTAAATTTAAATATATGGAGAAATATTGCAATTGTTTTAATTTGTTTTCTAAATGTAAAACTTTCTGGTTGTCTATTTTCGAGTTTTTCTCAGCACTCCTAAGAGATAAAAGCTTATTTGTAATTCTTATGTGAAATTATGCAGGAAAGTCAGATTCTGGCAGATACTCAGGACTTTCAGATGAAGATGGGCTATATAACAACAGGAATTACATATCTGAAATATTTCTGTGTCCTCTTTGTCCTTCTCATGGGTGGCATTCTGTTCGGACACTTTGGCTTTCCTGAAATATGGGAAAAGCCTGAAATTCCTCAAAATATTTTTTCCAAATGGATTCTGACCCAAAGCTGGAAACAGGAAATGCATTTTTAGGTACTTCTTAGTGGTATCAAAGTCATGATTACAAATGAAGAGAGATTTGCTTGCATCCTGCCCATATTTCTTATTCTGAGTATTCATGTTTCATTATATACAACTTCTGAGTTTTCTGATTTTGGATAGTTTTTTTCATGCTGTATAGTGATGCAAAGTTGCTCCAATGTGCATTTTAAGGTGTTTAATTTGGAAATGGAGAACACGTCAAAAGGCAGAAAAAATTTAGAGCAAGAGCAATGCCTATGCTTTTTTTGCTTCTTTTTGAGACTTTTGCAAAAATGGTCAATGTGTTTGGTTTTTATGTGAAAAATTTTGACTTTTTACACTTCAGAGGAAAATAGCAACTAGTAGCAACTAAAAATTGTAGCACTCTGAAAAAGATGATCTGAAATATGAAAATCATATGGGGAAGGGGTGTTATTAAGCTGTTTAGTTTTTTTAAAAATTGTGTTAACTTTTAAAATTTGTTTTCCATTATCATAAAATGTTTTGAGGAAAGTCCTTTTTTCTTAAAGATTAATCTCTCTTGCTTTTCCATTCAAGATATTAGGTGATCTCAGAATGTCTATCTCCGGATATTTTTGTGAAGTCCACCACAAAGGTGACGGAATAGCCTTGTTGTCTCAAAAGCAGATCTTATCCCAGTATATTAAAGAGAAGCTCAAGACATTTAAATCATGTCAGTCCCCACCATTATACAGGATTTAGATGAAAGTCTTTCTGTAGCAATTTATTCAGAGCCTGGAGCCCTAAAACCTGAGCCAATTAATTCACTCTGTACAAAGTAGGACATATCTTTGGGTTATCCCTATTTGTATACAAGCAGAAGACAAATAGCATCTTCGGGAATCTCAAGGCATTTGAGAGGAAATGAGAATGGTCTAGATAGCAAATAAAGGCAACAATACTAAAGGTTTGTCTTTACCACTAGCAGGGAGAGAGGACATCCATCTTTTCCAATGGAAGAGGAACCAACAGAAGATGCAGAGGCAGATCTCAGTGGTGAGCCTACAGTAACTTCTGGCTTCTTCCACCACGCACCCTTTTCTTACTTCAACTCCAGTTCCTGCTCTTGGTGTTGCCAAATTTTATTTTTACTCTGGTCATAGTGAAGTTCGAGACTAAGCACTGTGCCTGCTGTTCCAGCTCTCAAAGTCCCTCCCCTGAAAATTTTTGCTGCTTAGACGTCTCTCTGTAGCTAATACTGAAATCAGGTTTTTAACTCCACGAGACTCTTTCAGTCAGAGGCCAGTATTTTTCTTTTTAACATATTTCTCATCTTGAAATGCCTGTCCGGTGTCTATTTCAGGTGTCCTGCATGTCATCTAACACACTAGATCCAGGTAGCATGAATAACAAATCCATTTTGGAAGGATTTTTTGATGCATTGCTGCATTACTTTTGGCATTTGTTTGATCTTCCTATTGCACCTTTTTTTTCTGTTATTGCATGTGTTTGTTTCTTTCCTTCCCCTAAGTTTTAAATTACTGTTTTTTGGAAGTAAACTTCTACTGACACTTAATGCTAAAGAACAGGAAGTCTGTTGTTGGACGAAGAGGATTCTTTTACTACTACAGAACTGTGTATTTATTTAATATGGCATGTATGAGCAAATTAGTCAAAGGAATTAATACCTAAGAGGGTGATACCAATTATACTTTGCAAAAGAAAACAAAACTAGTGTTTCAAGGGAATCACCAACTGCAGAGGAACAGGAGGAAGAAGGGGAGCGAGTGGAATCAGACATTGAGACCATTGCTGAGAACTGGTGTTCACTGAGGAGATGTTGGCACAAACTTAAACCCCCCAGTACTTTCTAGTTTTATTGTTTTTACGGTTATTATTAGGAACAGCTTAATAACCTTAGACTGTAGTCAGTTACAGTGTTTGAGTATTTCTGCTCCCTTTCAGTTGGCCCAACTTTGCTCTTTGCCTGGCCGGTCTCTGACCCCTTTGCTTGTTTCTCATGGCCCACCTAGGAGAGAAAACAGCCAGGACAACATGGAATGCTTACAAAATAGATTTAACCTGAGATAACCAACTGGAACCTACTTTTAATGAGTGCTTACGACTAGTTGGAAGTCAGGTTGACAGCATTGTGCATTGCAATCCAGTGAGGAACACTGGGCCACACATTAGCAGTTTGCTTTCTTGAGGACAGTGGTGTCTTCTGGTTGTCCATTATATGTGGTTTTAATAATTGTTTTGTGTAACAATGTGCATTCAATAGCTACTGAAAACAGACACTTTAACGTGTGTTTGGTTTCTAAAGTGGAGACCTAAGTATCAAGCAAACCTCAACTGAACTGCTTTGGTAAGTCTTAGGGTTTTAATACCAGTATTTTTCAAATGGTCTCAAAATTTTTCTTGTTTAAATTCTTCAGTTTTGTATATTTACAGTGAAGTTTTTAAAAACATGAGGGAGTGTTTGTTGCAGACTGTTCCAGGGCAAGTAGTTACTAAGACATGGGACCCTTGTTTTGAGCTATGAAGTATTGATTGCTCTGTCAAAGAGGGCAAAGAATTATGACTCCTTCCCTTTTATGGTTAGGTGCAAATATCAGCAACTAACCCAAAACATATGGTGAATATAAATTTCTGTTATGTTCACACTTCTGAGGTGCAGAAGACAGTTCGGATGAGCAAGATGATAGTCAAGTATTCTCAGAACCACAAAAAAGGCCTGAGGAGGTAAAAAGGGAACTAGAGGAAACCTTCTTCTACAGGTATGAAGATGTATATTCAGGACCATATACCACTGATGACACTGAGATACCCACTGACCTTCTTACTTTTAAGTATCCTTTCTGTTGAGCTTGTGCAAATTAAGCAAATTAATGATATTTAATATGCATTCTCAAAATTGTATTGGTCAAATTTGGAGTAGCCTATGTGGCATTAGTGGGATACCTTTGGTTGAGACACCGGTGAAAATCCTGGCCAGTTGTGGTTTTGGGTGAATTTAACCTTAAGTGTTGTCTTGACCTCATAAACATTTCTTACTGGGCATAGTGCTTCTTGTCATAAGTACTCCTGTTGAACTAGATCATGGAGAAGCTAATGTGACCAGGCAAAAGACTGGCATAAAAATATGCCCTGCAAAGCTCTCCCTTTCTCTGTAGCCACACTGGTGTTCCCCAAGAAGCTAAGGGAGGGCGGAAGAGCTCCTGTGTGCCTTGTAAGGGAGAAGTGGGAAAGGAACCAGTTAGATTTGTATTCTGGTGCTCAGAAGGTCTAAACTCATAGAATGAAGGAAGTGGTGCTCATCAATTAAGAGCTACAATAAACTCTTTGGTAGGTATGATCAAGTAGGGTAGGATATAATATGTGACTTTTGAATATGCTGATGGTTTTCTCTGCAGACACAGTTCAGTTGCTATTGAAGACTGGATTTTCCCTTTTTTACATCTGCTTGTAAACAATTAAGAAGTGAGCTTGAAAACTTGCTTGGTTTGATCTCTCATCTGTGGAACAGTTCCTGGTAATCTGATGCACATCTTCCACATTTCATTTGAAAAGAAAACACACATAAAATAGGAATTCCTTGCAGTTCCAAATGATACAGTAGAAGCAAGAGATGTACCCATAGTGGAGATGAAAATATGGGATATGAACTTCAGAAGGCCTTTACTTATGCCTTCCTTTCAGTCAGAGAGTCAAGAGGTATTTTACTTTTACTGTATACTGAAGAAAATTATCTCCTGCCATCAGGCTTAGTCACTAGTTTCAGTACTCCCATTTCAGTTTCAGTTTAACCATTTCTATTCACTTAGTAAACTGTCTATAAAACCAGTGTCTAATCTTTTCCTTATTGGACTGTTCCCAGACATTCTTTTGGGTATGACTGTACCAGACCTGTAAACCTGATGATAATGGACAGACATACTGTGGGGTATATAGCAGGCAACCAGGTGATACTCCAGAACCTGAGAACCAAGTATCAGAAACACGTCCGGAGCAGCCGTGGCGGTGGCATTGGATTTATCACAGTATGGATTTTCTTTCTTGTTTAAGAGCTTTAGTGGCTTTCTAGGAAGAAAATGTTTGCTTGGTTGTGGTTGTCAGATACGGGAGACTTCTACAGTTGCACATGCATATACATAAGAAAGTATATGGTATTGATTAAAGGAATGTGGGGACCATGCAGCATGGGCTTCTCATCCCATCAATATAATTGGCGGAGAACAAGTATCTGCACACCTTAGTCCCAGGCTCAGCTACCTAAAAGGACTGACAAGTCCAGCTGGGATTAATTTTTATCACTTTTACATTCTTATTTAAATCTTTTGGCTCATAGCAATTATTTTATTTTTTTTCAACACTTCATCTGCCCTAATCACAACTGATACTAATATAGAGTCTTACTTGCAATTAAAATTTAGAAAATCAAGCTCCCACACAAATGAAGAGAAAAAGTATCTGGTTTCACTCTAATAAACTTACCAAGAGCTTGAAGTCTCAAGTTCTGTCTCTGAATTTGAAGCACCTTACCCTGTGAAAGCTCTGCCATCTCTCAGTTTCATTGCACATGAGCAAGGCTTTCTGACTACCAGCTGCAGACCATCCTGCTTCATCGTAAGCAGCCTTTTCTGGGGAATCAGTGTATATTTTTATACCTTCAGCGTAGTGTCATTCAGGATAGCTTTTCTGCAGCTGTTTGCTGAAGTACATGGCTGCTGACACAAATGCTGCTATGGAAAGATTAACTAGTGGATTGAGTGAGGTAGGAGTAGTAAAAGGATGCATCACACAGCGGATTGTTTCACCATGTGTCATGATTCCACAATGCACGTCTGGTATACCATTTTGTGTGCATAGTGGCTTCATTCTGATGTTGAGCAATAGGTTGGCAGTTGTTCAGAATAAACACACAAAAAAATGCAATCTAGTAATTATGGCAGTGTGTTTTGACTAATGAATGAATACAATAACTCAAAAACTAGCAAGATAAAGACAAAGGTGTTATTACAGCATGCAACAAGACTTCTGTTTTTTCAAGGCACACCCTAGTAAGGAGTACTTTGCAGTAGGAGAAAAGGGAAAGAAGCCAAACATTGTCATCTACGCATATCCTTCGGTGAGGCCCTACAGAATACTGAAAGGTAGTGTAAAACATTCTGTTTTCATCTGTTTTCACAGATGGACTAGTGTTTAAAGATCCCAGCAGATGGAGTAGTGGGTCATTTTTAGTTTAGAAGGAAATAGAATCTTCTGGTCCTTCACAGCAAAAATAGAAAACGCTGGTTTCAAACTTTTTCATTATTGCATGAGAAGAAACTTTTACTTGGTAGAGATAACCAGCCTAAAGCCATTACCTATTGAAAAAAAATAATTTCAGTGAACGTTGAGCTTCTTCTGAGTAGATTTTTGTGTTGTTTCTACCTCTTTCCTGTGCATGTGTATTGGGGCTTGTACATTTCTTTAGGTGGAACAGAGGTAGCCTACGTTTTTGGTGATTTCAACCGTACTGGCACTTTGCTGGCCAGTGTTGGGAGCAGCCCTGACTACATGTTGACTATCTGGGATTGGAAACAAGAAGAGACTCTGTTGAGGTCAAAAGCTTTTGCACAGGATGTTTACAAGGTCATGTTTTCTGCTGAGAATGAAGAGCATCTAACTACAGGTGGATCAGGACACATCAGGTAGGTTTGCTGATTAGGATTAATACGTAACACCTCTGCAGTCATAATACATAGGAGATGCCTAACAAGAATGTATAATTAGCAAACATGTACCAATGAGGAATGCTATTTTATCTGGCCCTTACAATTACAAAAATGAGGAATTTCAAATTCTTCAGCCAGTCAAACAAATCTTTCAATATCTTTGCTGTCCAAATAGGATGATGATTGATGTTAAATGTCAGTACCTCTGGCTCCATTCTTGTAATTTCAACAAGCACTGGGAAGAAGTAATGAAAAATACTTATATATACATGTCTTCTAGCTGGTAACATAGGATTTATGCCTTCTGTGCCTTCTGGGCTTTCTACCTTTGATTTCTTGAGCTCATCTGCTCCTTGGACAGCCATTGGAGCTGGTTGCCAAGTCATGGATCAGAAACCCTCTGATCACACCAGAAGCCTACAAAAGATGTTTCCTTACATTCCCTTCCCTGCAAAGTTCATGGATCCTTTTATAAAGAGGGCCAAACACCCAAAGACTTTAAACATTCTTTTTGTGTCCTGTGTTTATCCGGTACTCGAATGTTAACACAGCAGAGACTTATGCTGTGAGTGGGATTCTGTTGTAATAAAAATGCTATCTTTAAAATTATGATGCGTCCAAAGTTTCTTTGAATTTTAATGGAGAAATCAGATCGAGATCTGAAATTTGCTTTATAGTTTGGTTACAAGGTAGGTCTGAAATAGCAAATGATTTATTTAGACAGAACAAATATGGTTTAGAATGCATTATTTATGGAAATCTGACAAAACAAAATCTATTCTAAACTTTGTTTTGAGCTGGAATACTACGATTAAACTCTGATATAGCTTTTACTACATGATAAATGTCACCTTTCACCCAAATGTGGACTCAAATAACAATTTCTAACAGTTATCTTAAAAGTAATGTCTCCCGCACACACAGGAGACATTAATATTTAGAATAAAACCTTTGACTCAGTGAGACTTTATAGTACAGTTTAATTCCACAAGAGGACTTGGGTGACATTCAATGAAGACCTCAGTACCTTGGATTTACAACACTGAGCATCATACACTCCACAGCAAGGATAAAATAGGTATCCCTAACTGTGTGTATGGGTTGTAGCTGGAAAGATGTAGCTGTGGATTTTACACTTCTTAATTTTAAATAGTAGTTTAATCTTCATTCTGCCTATTCCAAATACTTTTCCTAGCTTTTTCATAGGAGTAGTATAGGGAAATGTTTGTGTAGATGTAAAGCTTTATGTCATTTTCAGAAGAAAAACCCCAAGTTCTCCTGCAAAAAAGGAGTAATTCGTGAGTGGCCCTTGCCTCATGGCAAGGCATGTCTGGTAAGAGTATTGCAATGTCTAAGAGGGATTGAACAGTGTTTAGGAGATCTTGTATGAGAGAGGGTGTGTTTTTCTGTACTCAGGTTTTGGAAGATGGCTCTCACATTAACTGGTCTTAAGTTACAAGGAGCTTTGGGCAGGTTTGGAAAAACAGCAGTGTCTGACATTACAGGTTTTGTGGAGCTGCCTGATGGGAAGGTAAGTAAGAAAAAGTGACAAAAAGAAAAAATATTATATACCCTTTTAGGCTTTGATATAAAATCTGCTTTGTTAGAGAGTTACTATTTGCTTAAAAAAGTTTTTAATCAGGCCCGTGATGCACTGTTCTGAGAAGAAAATATTGTCATCAATTTGCCCAAACCCCGTCTTGCCTTGTAATAATTGGAAAAAGTTAGTGTTGTAATTCACAGAGAAAAGATCTGTGTTGGCTTAGAGCTGAGTGTCTTCCAATGTGAAAACATTAGTGTACAGAAATACAAAGAGACTGTTGGTCCTAATCTTCAACCATTTCAGTGCATGCAAATTATGTCACATTGCTAAAAAGTTGAACCTCCCCACCCTTTACATCTTCTCTTGCAATTATCTCTACTTAGCCATTGATTTAATGCTTTCATGGAAGGAAGCCACAAATGTTATCTGGGTTCTTGCCTGTGTTTCTGCACAATTACATGCAGGTGCTTACATACATATCTTCATTTGCATTGAAGGTTGTCTCAGGAACTGAGTGGGGCAATTTGCTGCTTTGGGAAGGTGGCCTCATTAAAGTAGAGCTCTGCCAAGCTGGACACAAGCCCTGTCACGAGGGCCCTGTCAGCCAGTTAGTTTTTGATGAAGGAGAACTTTACTCTGTTGGAAAAGATGGTGTCATTCGGGTGAGTTTTTCTTTTGCTCTGCCTTGAGGTGTGCAAATGTATGGTCAGCAGGTAAATGTTAGTATTTCCTCTACCAGGTTTATGGAGGATATTTTGGAGTGCAGTTTCTTTCTGAAAATTATTTTGCAGAACAAAGAAAATAAGAGTACATCTCCACAGTGTACATGTTTGAATTGGATAGCATGGCATGCAGTTTTCCTTGTTTAATAGTAATAAATAAACCAGCTTTTACTTTAGTAAATTAAAATAATCTTCAGTGGTTTCCTAACAGCTTTGTTCCTGACTACATTCTAACATTTTCTAATTTTCAGGCCTATTAATATGTGGTGTTATCTAAAAGGTAAAAAAAACCCTACAGGAATATTTGAAATTAATTTTCTGACTGTTTAAAAGCTCAAATTATTACTGTTAAAATGACACAGAAATTAACTAGCCTCTCAGAGATACATATCCTGAAATAGGGGAAAATTAAAAGAAAAAGCATCCTGAAGTTAACAGATAATTCTATAAATTAAGGTCAAAATGCATTTCCTTATGCATAAGACCACTTTCTATTCTCACCTGACAATGATCAAGAGTTTCGCAATCTTATTTCCTTGCTCTTTAAGGAAGGACATGATGTGTCTTCTGCTGATATGTGAAATGACCCAGATAATCAGTGGTATACTGACCCATAGGGAGTGGAGGGTTTCAAACACTGTTGTTGTTGTTGTTGTTGTGTTTTATAGGTTGGTGTTATTCCCTTAGGAAAATTCACTTGATTGTAAGTGTGTGTGCTAGCTAATATGTTGTCCTTATCCTACAGAGCACTTGAAAGGGTTAGACTTCTCATCATTTTGTGTTGCCTCAGTATGAGCCATGCTGAGTGCCCACAGATACAATTTATTCTGCATAGTTCTGAAGCTGCCAGGTACAGCTCTGCTAGTGTCAGGGCTGAATTGAAGTTCCTGTCACTGTTCTAGGTTATGTTCAAAGCAGTGATTTTGCTTTCTTAAAATTTTGATTTTCCATATTTATTGTGTATGAAAACAACTTGGTCTTATAAAAAAGCTCTTTTTTTTCCTTTTTTTTTGATGCTTCCAATGCCATGAAGATGTGGAACTTCGAGGTAGTAGATACTGCTGATCCTGTGGATGACACAGGGTTAGTGGAGATGGAGCCTATGAATGAACTTTGTCTTGGCAAGAATGTCAGCCTGAATTTCATGACAAAAATTCATGACCAGGGACAGCCCTTTTGGTTTGCTCAGGTAAGACACACTCAGATACATGCATCCCTGTGGAGAAACAAAAAATGAGGGAGGTGATGGTAAGTAACAGCAGGAGTCTATTACAAATTAGTGTGTTTCTTTTTGGTAGAATTCAGTCTTCTTCTGAATATATAGAAAATCTAGAAAATATATAGAAAATCATCTTCTTATCTACCTACCTACAGTTTTGGTTTTTTTTAAACACTGAAACAGGCTTCCTGGAGAGGTGGTTTAAGTTCCAAGCCTGTCAATGTTTAAAAGGCATATAATAGAGGCCTTTAATAATGTACTTTAACTTTTGGTCAGGCCTGAAGTGATCAGGCAATTGGACAACATGATCCTTGGAGGTACCTTCCAAATGAATTATGCTATGTTATGCTGTGCTGTGTTTTTAGTGTACAGTAATGTGTGAGATTCTGGCATAAGAATAGGAGAATGCCAAAAGGTATTGTCCAAGTTCTATTACCTTAGAGGGATGGATGGACTCATAAGACCAACATCATTGCATTTAGTAATTTCTGTTTTGCAATGATAATCATTAAGGACATTTTAAGAAGTCACTATGTGCAGTTTTATTTCCAAATTGAGTCTGAAAATATTCAACTAATGTTTTTTCTTCTTCAGGATACAAGTGGAGCAATATGGAAGCTGGATTTGACTTTTTCAAATATGGTAATTTTGTTTTTTCTTTCTTCTGATTTCTTCAGTTCATTTGCAGTAGGAACCATATCCTATTACATCCTGTAACTATACTGGTTCTATCTGGAATGGAATTTGTATTTTATGAAGTTGCACAGTAGAAAATTGTAGTATTGAAATAGATATTTTATTTCATAAAAATTTTCAAATGTAATTGATTGTAATGATTGTGCAGGATAATAAAGAGGAATCTGATTTTTGATTCCTGAAATTTCAGCTGCCAAATTTAAGTCACTTTAAAGAAGTTTGATTCTGTAAACTGGTAATGGAAGTTGCGTGGACGCAGGAAATAAGTTCAAGGAATGTTGTTATATCCTCTATAGATAAGTGTTTGAACTAATCCTTACTGTAGTCTTTAAATGACAGGAAGAACTAGAAAAAAACAGGAAGATGAAACACTTGAAATGTTTTATCCTACTGGTAACTAGTGTTACTACTGGAGGTGTTTTGATGGAGAAATAGATGACAGAGGTGAAAAAGTGGGCATTTAATTTTTGCCCTGGAACATAATAAAGTAAATAGCAACAATCCCTTGCAGGGAATAAAATTATAATGTGAAAAGTAAAATATGTTCCAAGAATTTTATGGTAAATAAAAGATGCATACTATACAAACAAATGTAAAAATAAAATTATAGCAAAGTCTGTAATTCCTTGGATAATGAAATTATTTCCCAGGCAGCATAAGCTCAAAGTGGAGAGCACAAGTGTAAAATGCAGCATAATTTCTCTTCTGTTTTGCACTGCAGATCCATGACCCAGAGCGTGTGTGTACCTTCCACTCTGGGGGGATTGAGGCCATCAGTGTCTCTCCCTTTACATGCCTGATGGCCACCACGGCTCTTGACCGTAAGTACGCTGCTCCTTTCCTCTCATGCCACTGCCGTTATTGGTTTTGAAGGGCAGTGATGCTTGGTTTGGAGCTACTGTGTTTTGTTTTTGTGCATTTGCTCTTGCAAAGTCACTTTACATGCAATTGTTATTCCTGGTATCTGTTCTTTAATAGTTAAGGCGAATCATTAATGTTTTGACTGCTTCATCCTAAAAACCTGGGATTTTAGCAACAAAGGTTTTTAATGAGAAATTTTGAAAATTGTTTGTTCTGGAGGAATAGCTGAAAAGATGAGACAGCTGGTTGGAGTAACAGCACTTGTATTCAGTGCTGGTTTAGTAAGTGTTGAGATGTTTATCTTGTAAGGAATTACATACACCTCCAGCATTTTGTAAGCCTTTGCAAATATTAATGTTCATGCCTTTCTTAGAAAATGCAATAGCTATTATGTTCTCATCAACAGATAACAAGTAATTACAGACATATTCATTTAACTTGTATAAATATTGCTGTTTAGGCCTCTGAGTGTAAGCTTTATTGTGCTTTGAAAATAGAACTACTGGCCAGAACACTAACAATGTCATTCACACTGCTCAGAAAACCTACAAGGTCTTTTAATTCAATTCTTGTCGGTACTGTCTTGTAATTTATTTGTGTTATACGATGCACATATTCTTCTAGCCTGAAGACAAGCTCTTACCAGTTGAGAAAATGGCATTTCACATAAATGCCAATTGGAATGGAATTTTACGCAATCAATATGTGTGCCTGAATCTGTTAATTTTCCCTCTGATGAAATGGGATCTTTTGTGGTCAATCTCCTATGTTTTCCTCTCTTTAAATGTTTTCCTCCCTAGGCAGTCCCAAGTAGTAACCTATTATCTTTTCCTGTGTTGTCAGTACAGATTTTCCTTAGAGTATGTCACAAGTCCGTGCTCATTGGAAAATTACATGTGGATTGTCAGCCTGAGACTTCTTATTACAATCCTCATCCTTGACTACTCTTGGTTCTGTATAAGTTGAAAAGTGAAAAAATCATATACTTTGTTCATGAGCACCATGCTAGCTATGGTACACTGTAACCATCAGTCATCTTTGATGCAAGCATTTTGTTACTCAAAGGAGAAAACATACATTTTATCCAGATTTTAATTCAAATAAATAGACATTTCTCCATAAATCCCAACATGTAAGTGACAATGCAAGAAATAAATTCTTACTGTCTCCTTTGCACACAGGGTCAGTGCGCATCTATGATTTCGGCAGCAAGAGCCAACTGAGTGTAACCAAGTTCAAACAGGGAGGAACAGCGCTGACATGGGCACCGGCTGTTGTGAGTTTTCCCTAGCATGTTAGCAAAAATTCATCAAGGGGCCTGTGAGCCTGCCAGCACCCAGGAAGCTGCTGACCAAACAAGACATTAGAGGTCACTTGTTAGGCCATGGCGGAATTTACTGTAGCAGGATGTGTAGATAAGTTTGTGGGGTAGTATGTTTGTATAGAGTATGGGAACAGTTTAACTTTACTATGGGTTATCAGGTATCCTACTTTGTGCCTTCTTAAGATTTTAAAATCAGATCTCAGTGTGCAGTATGGGAAGAAGTCTGAATTTGTAGACTAACAGCTTCTATTTAACGCACACAGAGCAAATGTCAATTAACATGGGTTAGTTAACACGTTTTGAAATGACAGCCCAGACAAATCACAAACATTTGGAGATAAATCATTAAAAACTGTTGCCACAACTGATCATTTGTGGAGTGTGGAGTCTATCACTTTTAGACATATTTGCTAATTTTAATTAAAATAGTGTCTAGTTATGTTCTTGAGAAAACATAGCAACTCTGGTGGGTTAATGACAAGCAAATTTAGGAGGCAAATAATTACTTGAATGTTCAAAGTGAGGGTTCCACTGGGAGAGTGCCTTTATTTTATAAAAATAATTATTTTATAAAAATATAATTCTGGCCATGCAGGCTTTCAGAGATGCTGTTAAGTGGTCAGCTGTACCTTCATGAGGTAAGCTGTCTGCCACAATAAATTGTACAGCATCACAAAACAGACTCAGTTCAGTTTTGCAGAAGTTGTTACTAAACACAATCTGAAAAACAAAGGGTACCTTCATCTATCCAGCTGCATTTAAAATTGCATTTAGGTACTTGGTGACAGGTTAAAGTGTGCAAATGTATTTTAAGATCTGTGCTATTAATCTAAGAAAACTTAGTCCAACATACTCTGAACCATCTGTATACCATAATCTCCCCATAGGCAAGCTAGCAGTGTCTTTGTTAGATAAGAGAACACCGACAAGTCAGCTTGTAATTGACTTCAAGACGTTACCATGTATGGCAAATATCAGCTAAATCCACAAGTCAGCTATATCCAGCTAAAACACAGGCCTGTTTCTGCTAACCTTTATCACAGTTCAAGCCTCTCTTAATTGTTAGCAATTGCCTTACCTACAGGATTTACGGTAAAGACTTCTCCTTTCCATCTCAAGCGGCAGTCCCTGTTGACCCCTGTACTTTATATGGACTCAGCCAGACCAAAGCCTGTGCCCTGATCTCTTAAAAAATCATAGTTAGGTTTGGTGCCCCATATTATATTCAGGGTAATATAATTCATTTTTTTGAGTTCCAGCTCTTCTGCTTAAGAAGCTACTGATATATCTTTATGTCAGTACAAATTACCTCTTCCACAACCACATCCTCATTAACATCTTCAGTCTCAGTGGCATGTTATCACTAAAAAAAACCTAAACACAATCCAACCCAAAAAATAGGCCCCGGTCCTGTCTCTTCCTTTATGGTGCCATATTAGAGAGAATAAACAACATTTCCCATGTATGAAACATTCTTTGTGCTTTAGCAACACTTCCACGTAATGTGAGTTTAAAGGTAAACACCAGAGCATGTGCCACATGGATTATTCCTTGAAGCTCTCAGATGTACACTGTGATTTTTTTTCTTCATTTCACTTAAAGGTAAATCCTGGGGGAGGTCTAATTGCCGTGGGGTTTGAAGATGGTGTTGTCCGCATAATTGAGGTTTATGATCCCAAACTGCTGCCCAGTCATGCAGGACAGACCAACGAGCTTGCAGAGATAAATCTGAAACAAGTTTTCAAACCTCATGCTGCTGCAGTTACAGCCCTGGCATATGAACAGAAGGGAGGTGTGTTTGCCACAGGGGTATGTATCATTTCATTTGGTTGATTTTATTAAGCCACAAATGTAGAGCCTTTTAAAAGAGATAAGGTAAAGTTTGTTTACTGACAACACAATTTTACTTCTGTTGCTGCTGTTGATTGCTTGTTGTAGTTCTCTGTGCTGGGAGAAGGATCTGTTTGCACTCACATCTGTTTTTCTGAAGGAAAGCAAGCATGCAATTCACACAATTAATTTTGTGAATTACTGGACTGTTTAGTGTGAATTCTGTAATCCCCTTTGAAGATGGATTTGGTTCATTTTGGAATTAGTTTAGTAGGATCTTGGAGTTAGTAAAAGCAAGTCCGTTGATACACCACATTGGCAGCAGTCCACCTGCTACCCAGCACTGCTTGGCCTTACACAGGGTCAGTCAGTCAGTTTGTCATTGAGCCTGGTAGTTTTTGAGATGGTTTCCAGTTAAAACCATCTCTTCTTAAAAGCTAGTTCTTAGCCATGATCAGTGCATTTGCAGTTACATGTTCCTTAGGCTGAATTGCCATGCATTTTATTTAATGTAGGATTTAAGCTACAATGAATCGTGTTGTGTACCAGTTCTGGACTTTCTTGTTATCTGGGGAAATCAGCTTGTGCTGTCTTATCTGAAAAATCAGACCTGAGCCTGAGATTTAAAGGAGCTCCTGGGGCAATGGGCAGGAAGCAGGTAGCTGGGGATGCCAGAGGAGGCCCATGAGAGCAGTTAAGAGCTATGGGTGCAACATGTTTCTTGGAGCAGCATGAGCAGGATTTTTATTTCCTACCAGTAATCATTATGGAAAACCAGTCCTAAGTTCCCCTGTTTAAACACAAAAAAATGGAAGTATGTGCTTATGTCACAAAGTGCTTAGAGTATTTAGAATTTTTGGTCAGCTTTGATTCAGTCATCATCTTCGTTCGTTCGTTCGTTTGTTTGTTTTTCCTCAGAGTAAAGACAAAACAGTTTTCTTTTTTGCTATTGAGGATGAATACAAGCCTATTGGATTCATCTGTGTCCCTGGGCCTGTATGTTCATTGCAGTGGTCTCCACCTTCTCATGTGAGTAATGCGTGTTTGTTTTCTTTCCTTCCCAGAAGTGTTAACACATCATTTTAAAAGGAATTTCCTGTCAAAATAGATGAAGATCCATGACTCTAGTCATGTCCTCTATAGACAATACAAATAATGTTTTGCTACTTTGTTCTTCATGCTGCTTCAGCATGACAGATTCTAAAAGGTCCTGTGTAGCTGCTGCTCTGGTTCAGTGACTCTGGACATATTTTGGGTTTTGGTATGCTTTTTGAGCCCTTGACTTGAAGAAACAATCTTATTCCTTAGTTTTTGGAATGTCTGTTTCTCTTTAACAATGAAATTATTTAGGTGTTACTGTCTGTGACTCTTGCCCCTATTAAAACAGGATTTTGAAAAGCTTTTTGATGACATTAAGGAAGATTTTGGGTGCTTCTTGAAATTCACATTCTGTGTTTGAAATGTGTCAGGACATATTGAAATAGATTTTTGGTAATATTTAAAAGTGTTCTAGGGTTAGGGTAGCATTTGAAATTTTATTTGGTCTAGCATCCTTATTTAGAGGAGAGGCTATCCATTACATTTAGATGCTAGCAAGATATATTTTATAGGTGCATAGTGGCAAAGTGTTGGTATTTTCACTTGTTAATTTGAACTGCTAAAAACTGGCAAAAGAAGTCTTGTTGGTATGAATTCTATCTTACTGGAGAAACAACAGATCTTGATCTGACAGTTGCATTTTGAGTCCTTTCCTTGAAGACAAGGTACTCCTCCCTATTAAAAAAGCACCCGTTGTGTCTTGGATATGTTAGATTCTGCCTGAGTAATTTTCTCTACCAGTGTCTGGCCTCCATTGCTAGATAAGAACACTTGCTTAACACAGTGCCAGCATCTGAGTGTCACACTGCTTCTTTTTTTTTTTGTTTGTTTTAAAGAAGCACTGGTGATTAAATACATTGCATTTAATGAATGCATTTTTAAACTGAGATCCTACAGACATGGGAACTATATCATTCCTAGTTAGGGTTTCCATAGCAGCTCTAATATGCCCTCTTTGCCCATTTTTAGTGATGGGTCAGATAAAATAAGCCTCACTCTCTTTTCTCCAGATAGCTTATGAAAATTGAAACTAAATACAGACTTGTCTTTTTAAAATTCAAAACACTGAATAATTATTAGCCTCACCTCACCTATTCTTCCTAACTTCACATTTTAAAGGACTTGTCAAGTATCAGCAAAAACCAAACAAACTGAAAGGTAAGTAGTATTTGGCAAGACTTTGAGCCAAGTCTTGATGATATAAAGGATTTATGAGTATGGAAATATATGAAATTGTCAACCCAAAACCTACTAAGTTGTGTGAAATCCATGTTTTAATTTAACCAAATTTCCAAAATATCACCATGCTGCTTTCAAGCTAAGCAGTGTAGGAATTATGGCTGGTCTGGAGACAGCAAGGATTTCTTCAATTCCTTAGCTTTGCCTAGCATAAAAGAAGCTCACTGATTTCTAATGTCCATTTAAAAGTGTCCATAGAAATAAGAGCACAGGTAAGTGTGGCTGGAGTTTGGCTCTGTGCCTGTGCATCTGCCTAACTAACTTTTCCTCCCATTTGTCTCAATTCCATCTATACATCTGCCCTATATTTGTATCCTTTGTGTTTTTACACAGGACAAGAGCACGCTGCTCATCCTTTGTGAGAATGGCTTTGCTGTCCAGGTTCCTGCCCCTCTCCCTGGGAAGCAAGATACAACGACCACCTACCACATAAAAAACCTGCCAACACAGTACTTCCATTTTTATAGTATTAAATCCCAAATCAAGGTAAAAAACTCTCCTGTGGCAGAATTTCATCTTCATTGTGCCAGGTGATCAGACTACTCAGAAGAGTTTCTAGTCCCTGTATTTCATCACAGGGTTTTTGCTAAGCTACTTGAAAGGAATGCCAGGTGAAGCCATTTGTGGCTTGAAATTACAAGTTGTTTTTGGTTTATTCAAACCTACATGACACTGAAAGCGTGATGTGAACTTTGATTATAATTAGAAGACAGCATTAGAGAAAGGGAAAGGTACATTATATTAGTGCATTAGTTCTCAAAATATTTTACTTTTGGTAATTTTCACAAAAGTGATATTTCTTGTGGTTGATGTTGGCCCTGTAGGAAATTCCTTTCAACAGTTAGTTCAGGTAGTCACCTTGAAGCAAAAATGAAACATCTTTTTTAAAGCAGTATTTCTGACTTTTAAAAAAAGTTTTAAGTTTAAATGTGTGCATTTAATTTCTGAATGACACTTAGTATTTAAAAAGAATATGTAGGGCCAAAAGAAAAGAGTTATGCCAACTCATAGCTGATGTTAGTTTTGTGGAACTAAAAAGCAAGCTGATGTTAGATTCATAAGGAGAACTCCAGTGAGCAGGCTCTCAGTTCCATACTCAATCTACTACAGTCCAACAGCCTCTCTGGTTCTGTTGTTAACCTGTGATTGCTCTGTTAACTGCTCCTGTATTGCTGAATGTCAGGCAAAGCATGGTATAACTTGGAGGAAGTCAGCATTCAGGAGAAAGATCTCTAGGTGTTTTTTCACAGCAATATCTATAAGAATGATCACAAAGCATGCATATGAAAGGAAACATTAAAATAATGTGTGTAGAGTTTTGTTGGTTTTCTTGTTTGTTTGTTTGTTGGCCAAATTTGGGGTTTTTTTTTAGTCAAATGACAAGAATAATGTTGAGAAACACTAAATTGCTAAAAATAAAAAATATTTCTGCATAGAGAAAGAATATTAATTGCTCTCTTTTTACTTTGGGAATAGATAAATAATTAATAAGTTACAATAAGGATGTTTTAATGCAAGGAAAGATTTCTCACAGTAAGGGTAGTGAAGCACTAAAGTAGTTTTTATAGTCTGTAGAGTCTCTAGAACAGGAGATTTTTAAAAGGTAAATCAGACAAAGATCAGCTGATGATATTTAAGGGTTTGCTGGTTTGGCCATCTAATGTCTTCTTAGGAAGCTACTGTTTTAGAGAATGTTTGAGTCTTGTTTATGCTACAGTAGGCTTGAATAGAAGAGAATTTTAAAGGTTTGATAAATCTTTCCTTCATTGTTCAGAACAAGTTAAGTCCATTACAGCTTCTCTCTTTTTCTCTAGACCAATGATGCACTAGAACTTACTTGAGTTCAGCTTTCCAGTGCTTTTCTTTCTCCACAGCAGACAGGGGACAGGCCTTAGGATTTCTGCAGGAGTAAGCATTGTGGTGAAAATCTGGAATAATCTCTCTGAGGAAATGTTGAAATCTGCTTGCCTTTTGGAATTACTTCTGTTTCAAAGGACTACGAGTAAATACTTCAGAGGAGAGAAATGGGGGCATTTCACTGGAGAGTCCCATGAAGTCTAGCTGATCTCTGCTAAGCTGACAGGAAAGAGATTTCTGTAGATATTCTGTGTGTATAATTCCAGGACCACCTTGGATTTAATTTATGAGACTCCTTCAGTTAGTGATGTGTGGAGTGCCTTGGTTTCAATGTCTTTGTGTTTCTCTGCCTGTTGGAATAGCTGGAAGAGGAGATTGCACGGAGAGAGGAAGAAAAGCAAAAGAAGGAGAAAGCAAGGCTTGAATGGATAAAGCAGCAAAAGGAGCTGGGACTTGAGGTAGAAGAAACTGAGGAGGAAGAACCTGAAGAAGAGCCATTGCCACCTATCTACATACCGGAGGAGCCCAGTCCCATCCTCTGTGGCTTTTATGCAGCACCAGGAAAATTTTGGCTTTCCTTGGTAAATCAGTTTTTATTTCATGTTGATGGGATTGCATGATGTGACATCCTTTCCCTTTGAAACCTGTCATCTCTAGGACATCGAATTCCTTTCATCCTTGACAGTTTCAGTGTTTTTTTTAAGTAAACCGGTAGCGTCTCTCCAATTTGGATTGTTTGGTAGATTTCCAGTAGGTGCCCTTCTTGGTGGTGCCTGAATGGGCACAAAGACTGAGCTGTTCCCTCACAAGCAGAAGGTGGAATTTTAACATAGTGGAAGAGTGGCTTTTAATGCCAGTGATCGTGACAGACTTCTGTCTGTGGATAAATAGGATCCCTAGGTGTTTGGAAGTAGCATTTTATAACCTATCACAGATCCTTAAGAAAGGAAGAATTATTCTGAAACTTGTATTTTCCTGGTCAGTGCTTCAGTTTTCTTTTGTCACCATTTCCTTATGATCCTTCTCTTCTTCAGGGTGGGTACGACTCAGGGTTTCTCTACCATTGTGAATTCTCACATGATGGCGAAGAAGACCCTGAGAAGAGGAAAGATGAACCCTTTGAAGTGATTCCTATGGAGGGCACCGACAACAATCCCATTCACCAAATCTCCTTCTGGTAAAACACTGTCATGTAACAAATAGCTCTGGGATAAAGCTTGATGAAACTGAACTTGGACGGGAGGAGTGTATACTCCTTTGTCCCTTTTTAATTGTGGCCGAACTCTAGGACATACAAATTCTCTCTGGTTTTCCTGGCACTGAGTTTCACTTGAAATTCCTAAGGGACATAGCTGGGCAATGCATCTGATAGAATAATTTTAAAAGACCTTCAAAGGCAAAAAAGTGGAGTTTCTAAGTAAGTACTGACTAGAACTCAACCACCCTAGATTGTAGAACTCCAGGAGAACCCGTAGAAGTCCCTGCATATAGTGATGACCAGAAGAGCAGTTCTTTATCATAGTTAACAAAGAGAATTAGAACATGGAGTGGTCAGTCCATCCCTCTTGTATTAAGAATATAGGCTTCCCAGGACATTCTGTGAACTGTATGAATGGAAAGGCTGGATTCTTTCTTTCCCAGTATTAGGTTCCCTGTAAGAATAGGCATGTTCTGCATCAAAAGGAGGCAGGTTTGATTCAGGTTTTAATCTACTGCTGGCTGCATTCATCACCATCTGTATTAAATGGGGAGAAGGGAGAAAAAACTGCTTTTGTAGCTTTTAATTTGGTGTCTGCTACACTGCCCAGCTCAGGGCTGAGACTAGTTCTTAGATACCTAGCAAGTGCTGGAATGTTCCTGAGCAGCCAGTTAGCTGCAAACCATTTCATAGTAGAATCACACGTACTTTAAATGGCCCAAATACTTTGCTTTCAGCTTCCAAACTTGGGAAAGTGATTTCTATTAAGCTAGATTAGCTCTTTTCATATTTTGAGCTTGCTTGTTAGAAGTTGCTGCTATTACTGTTTCTTGTTGTTTATTTAACAGTACCAGCAACTCCCTGATGTTCTGTGGGATGCAGGATGGCTCACTGCGTGCTTATCCTCTCCATGATAAAGATGTCTCAGTGGATGCCCTGAAGGACTACTGGTACCTGAATGTACATGACAATGATAATGGGCAGATCCAGGGGATCTGTTGTAGTCATGATGAGAGGTGTCTGATTACCTGTGGTGGAGATGGAAACATTTTTACATTTGACATCTGGTCTGAGGAAGAGGTTCCCAAAGAGCTAAAAGTCACAATCCCCCCTCCTAGGGTAAGTTGGTACCCTCTTTCACTGAACTAGGCCTATTTGTTATGAAACTACCCAGATGGGCAAATGTGGTTCAATTATTTTTCTTAAAGATCTTTCACAACAAAGGCTGAAGTTTCCCAAACTATTTAGAAGAATAGCTCTTGCAAAATGTTCCCTAATAAATGGGCTCTGGAACTGCACTGTTCCTTCTCAACGTTTTGTGTTTTTCTCCCAATAAGCATAGTATGTGTTATTCATATATAATATTCTACCAGTGCTTTCCCACTCGAAGGTGTAGTCATGCATATTCCTGGAATGAAAGAATTGCAAGGATTTCTCATACTTCATACCTTTCTTGAGTTTAATTCCAGTAAAGTATGATTCTGCTCTGGATGGGGATTCTAGAAATACTATTGGAGAATACCAAATATGTACTTTCTCCATACCTCTAGTACCATTCATCTAAATTCACAATGGATTTTTACATTTGCAAAATAGCACAACACAATGCTGGTCCCGTTGCTCTTTCACTCTTGGGCAGCATTAGTAGTAAAGAATTTGCAGGTGTCCTGTACTCACAGCAGAGCTGATCGTCTCTAGCACGTTTAAAGAGGTGACATTTAAACTCAGAAGCAGTTCTACTGATAATGCACAAGAAGAGGGATGCCAACTACTTCACTGAATTTTTAAAAAGTCTTAAGAGTGTCTGAATTAAATAAATATAACTTGAAAGGAGCAGTGAGAGCGGTTGAGTAAAGAACTGCCATTGTGCACAATAAATATTACAGTAGTAGTAGGCATACATGCAGTAGAGTTTAAAAATCTTGAAAGTCTCAACATAAAACAAATTAAACTTTTAAATATGTTTTAATACTGGTTGGTAACTACATTTTGAAGAATGCTTGGCAACAGAGACAGAGGAAATTGTGATTTTGGTCATTCAGCTAAATTGTTCATGACTAGTTGGAATTCTTTACCAGTATGACAAGAATATATAGCACTGAGAATGAAGCCAGAGTTATTTTCTATAAGTGAATGATTAGAACTTTTGATATCAGAGCCGTACTAGCTCCAGTATTACAAGAAATTATTAATATGCAATTATAAAGCATATATACAGATTTATAGTTTTGAATATGTAAGTAGCTCTATATAAAGGACTTTATCGTCAGTTCTATTGTTCAAGCTAACAACATTGCCTAATGACCATTCTAATTGGGTTTTTCCCTTTTCAAAGTATATCTTCATTAAGTATCTATTCTAGTTTTAAGTCATATGGAAGATTTTAAAAATTCTGTCTTCATTAAACTTAATGAGATTCTTAGAGAATCAAATACAAATCATCTGAAACTAATTGAGTTAAATTACAGATCAATTAAGTACAACTAAATTGTTGGGTAATAGTCCCCCCTCTTTTTTCAGAGCATGATTGCCTAGGGAAATGAGGCTTGTGCTACTCCAATGTACATCCATCTGTCTTTCTTCACAGCTAATAATTGTGAATCCATTATGCAGTCAGCAAAAGCCAACCTGATTAATTGCAGATATAACTTGGAATTAGCCCATGACACACTGACTCTTGTCAATGTGGCATTAAGGGGAGACAAGAGAATTGGACTGGGGGTTAGAGAACCAAAGATATTATGGGCAGAGTGAAGTTAGGACAAGCAGTGATGTAACTATTTGTGCCACTGGAGAGGTTATAGGATTTGTGTTCTCTGTCCCTAATGTTTCATTAGTTCTTTTACATATAAACCAGCTTCATTGTTTTTTCTGCTTGAAACATTACAACGTAATATTTAAGGCCCAGATATTGAAATGAAGATTTCAATGATATTGAAAATGAAGATTTCTTTCGTTTTTGTGAGAGTGGTGGGAGCTCTGTCTTAATGTTTATAAGAGCTTTATTGTCTGTTGAAACTATAACTGCTTTTTTAAAGACAAGAAAATGTTTTTATTCCAGAGCGGTCTTGAGAAGGAGAAGGCTGCTGAAGACATTGAGGATCCTGATGCCTACACGTAAGAGATGCTTAGATAATGATGAAAGGGATTTTCAAGTGCTGGTAGCTCTTTTCTCATGTGTTTCTTTTTGCCTACAAAGAGGAGGGACAAGTTGATCACCCTGATTTTGGGTCATTTATTTGTGAAACACACAGTTTTTTCAGCCTTTCTCTCCATTTCATCTACTTTTCTCTGACAATAATTCAAGTATTTTACTATGAGGCAGTTAACTTCAGACTACAGAGACAACAAAAGGTCCAAGTCCCTTGATGTTCGGAGTGTACAAATATACAAGAAGATGATTCCTTTCTAAGTTACCTTAAAAACCATTGAGTTCATTGGGAATTTAAGACTGTCAAGGAAGTCTAAAAGGTCACATAAACTGTAATCTTTCCACTCTTGCATTGAGATAACACCATTTCCTTTTTATGCATTTCAGTATTGAGGAATACAAGCAGAAAAAGGAGCATGAACGGAAAATGAAGGAAGCCGAAGAAAAGAAAAATAAGAAAAGAGAGGAGTTAAGTGCACTGAGACAAGACTTTGCTTTGCTCCTTCAAAAGAATCAGGAGCTGCCTAAGCACATGCAGTTGCACAGAGAGGTACACCTGGCTTTCATTAGGGTCATTTACATTTACAGACACCTTCTTCTAAAATGTTGCTACATATCGTGTTGAGGCCAAAGATGTCCAATGCTTTGGATTAAGGTAGTTTTAAGAATATATAAATTGCTGGACTTCTGAATCACAGCTGATTATTTGTGCCAATTAAGAAGCACAAGAAAAAAAAATGTGATTCTCTGTGGAGATAGCTTCTGAAATAAAGGATAATGTTGATGTGCAGGTAACTATGGCGCCCAGGTAAAAATATTTATTATGAAGACTTAGTAGCCAAAATAATATGGGTTTTCCATCTTCCTGCAGGAGTTTGAGATGGACCGTAGGATCTTTGAGGAGCTGGATAGGCAGACACTGCAGAGAATCCAGTTAGTGCAAAAGCAGCTGGCTTGGGAGCATGAGAAACAATTCATTGCACTGCAGAAACTACAAACACAGTAATTACCACTTTTCTTCTACTTCTCTCCCTGACCTTCCATGGGGCTTGTTGTCTATGAAGTTGTACCTCCCACAAGAAAAAGGAATGTGATTTTTTTTTCCTCTCTCTCATATAATCAGTATTTAATCTGTTCTGTTATGATTCTGTTCTTATTTAACTTGGAAGATAAATGAGAGTATATGTTCATATTTATGTGTAATTACTTCTATTAAATCTTTGGTAAAAATGCAGATAGTCAAATGAAGGGAATTACTTCATTCTGATTCACTTCTGTATGAAGAAAGCTGGTTGAGACTGTTTGCCTGGGGTTTTGTCAGTAAGTTCAATAAGAACCAAGAACTCTTACTGAAATGTTGAAAAGCAACCTGTGAAATGAATGCCTGTTTTTAAGACGTGTTGGGTGTCTGTCAGATATTTTAATGTCATTGCTAACACAATGTTCTCTATACAATTTGAAGTTATGAAACAAACTTTCTCAAGAGCACAGTTTAAGCATGAGGTGCATTTTGAGTTGGTTTTCATAGATCTAGGTAAGAGCAAAAGATGAATTAATAAAATAAATACGCAATTAAAAAACCACCTTAGGCACACAGAGTATGTGACTGGGAAAAAGATAGAATGAGCATGTTTTTAATCAGTCTTTAATGGAAGATGAAATTTAGTGTCATGAAGAACCCAGTATAGGTTTCAATATTGGGAAAAGTCTTCATGTGTTTATTCTTGAGCATCTCCATTCCTAGATAGTGTCAGGTGTCATCATGCTATGCACTTACTTACTGACTTGTGGATTTACATGTAAGGATTGGATGTGCAATAAGTAAACTACACTATTTATGCCCTTTTGGTCAAGGCAAAATGGTATGTTGTGCCCACTGACATCAGACAGTTTTGTCTAATTTGGGATTCCAGGTTTCAGGACTCTTTGGAATTTACTCTCACTGTCCATGCTATTCAAAGCCATCATCAGATTTCAACCTACAGCCTTGTTACAGTGTCTGAGAAATATGCCCAAGATAAGAAACAGGATGACAACAAGTGGGCAGTACTTAAAGATA
Organism: Irena cyanogastra; assembly: GCA_013397155.1. Classification (NCBI taxonomy): domain Eukaryota; kingdom Metazoa; phylum Chordata; class Aves; order Passeriformes; family Irenidae; genus Irena; species Irena cyanogastra. Next base: position 666,320 of record VWZV01000703.1, read on the forward strand.
AGTGGACAGCACTTAAAGAGGCAGAACAAGTAGAAGAGGAGATACCCAGAGAGACAAGCCCTGTGCATAGAGGTAATGATAACCATTTAAATCTTTCAGTAATGTGGTTTCTGTCTTTCATCTTAGTTTGTGTTCCTGATAAAGAAATGCATGTGGTCCAAGACAAAGAAATACATGTGTAAGTGCAGGTAAAGAAATATAGCTGTAATGTGGTTTTTTAGTACCTACATACAAAGAAACACTCATAGTTTTCCATGTTTAGATCAATGTCAGCAATTGTCTGTCAGCCCCATGGGTAGAATGTGACTAAAAGTCAAGTCAAAGAACCTGAATACTTCCAAAACATCTACTTAAATGGAACTATCCTGATTTACATCAGCTCTACAGGAGTTGTCTGAGGGAGTTTCCAGTAGCTGGGACTGCACTGTGCTGCATGCTATTATGTCTTCACTTGGTTATATTTTGTTTCAGGAAGTGTAGCTTTTGAGAATGAGGCTGAAATGCTGAAGACACCAGAGGTCCGAAAGCTAACCACGCGTTACATAGAAAGCAGACGTGAGAAAATCAGAAGACTTGTTGAGAAATATGATGCACTGAAAGCCAAGATCATGAAGAGGAGGGCAGAGTGGCATGAATTGTGAGTCTTGAACTGGACTCTGTTCCCTTTTAGTTCTGCCTCTTGTTTGAGGTCAAGTAATGCTATTTACCTGTCATGTGGCACTATAATCACCCAGCTTAGGTTTTTATATTCCTAAGGGTTGTAATTAAAACAGATGAATTTTCATGTATCTCCAAGTCTTAAGAGAGCATTAGAATATATTTAGTTTGTATGGTTCCTCTAAAATATTATCAAATTTGAATTCATCTAGGTAGCTGCATTTTCAGATAGGGAGTAAAATGTGTCTAAATTGATCATGACTGAGAGACACCTATGCCATTACAGTCAGCTCTTAGTGAACCTGCCAGCCCCACATGGAGCACACACTGTGACAGCTGGATTAGGTCAGCAGTCTTAGCATCTCAGCCATCATGTGAGTGTTTGCTATATGCTGCCATAGTCCATGCTGGTCTTCATCTTGAGAGGCAAGAAAGGGGGGCAGGACATCTTTCACAGAATCATAGAATATCCTGAGTTGGAAGGGACCCACAAGGACCGTCAAAGTCCAGCTCCTGTCCTTGCATATGGCACCCTCAAGAGTGCCTGAAAGTGTCGTTCAAACACTTCTTGAGCTCTGTCAGGCTTGGTGCTGTGACCACTACTCTGTTCCAGTGCCCAACCACCCTCTGGCTGAAGAACCTTTTCTAAATATCTAACATAAGTCACATCTTTGAATGACCATTTTTTCAAGGCTGGGTTAGATGGGGCTCTGAGTGACCTCGTCTAATGAAGGGTGCTCACTGGAATGAGATGATCTTTAAGGTCTCTTATAACCTGAACCATTCTATGCTCATGGAAGTACAGAAGTTCTTCCTTAAGAGGTGAGTGGCAGGGAATAGGACCAAGGTAGAGTCAGAATGCAAAGCTTTTAACGTTATTGAGTGTTTAACAATGTAGAGTAGGATCAAGTATTCTGTGCTACAGGCTGGTAGATGGTTGATGTGCGGCTCCCTGAAACTGATAGCAGCATGTACTCAACCCAGAACTCAGTCTGAGTGTGAAGGTTTAAACTTTCCCATGGCAGAGCTATGTTTTAAGAGTTCTTAGGGGAAAAAAAAAGCTGGGATTTTCATTTAAATGTGCAAGGATATTCTCCCCAAAGTAGCCATTCTTTTCTGAAAGAGATGTGTCACTCTTTCACCTCCCAAACATTGCTGCACAAATCAAATGGCTGTTTGTTCATTTGTATGCTTTCTGTCTTGAAGTTCAGCTTTATTTTGTACCTACCAGATACAAGAGCAAACCTAGAGATAACTGTGAGAATTCCAAAGATGCTGAGGAGATCAAAGAAGCACAGGAGAATATGGGATGTTACAGGCTGAAGACTGCCACTAACTACACACTCACTGAAGATGAACGTGTAAGCACTGAAAAGAAGATGATGCAGCTTGCAATCCTGGAAGACTTGGTATGTAAAACTGTGTATATTGCCCCATTTTTGGGGGAGAAGTGAGGGTAGTGTATTAATCACTGAAGAAATTTTTTTAAAGGAATTCAAAGTGAGTGTGGGAATAGGCCTTCAAGGACAGATGGCTGTTTTGAGTAAGATTTACTTACAAATCAGCCCTTCTCTTGTGAATTGTCTTGTGCTTCACCAAACCCAAACCTGAATCATTCCAGGGTGGCTCTTTATAAATGAGAAAGAGGATTTACCTTTACTAGTACTTCAACAGGAACACCTGTCTTTTTTAATTATAAGTCTTATACTTAACTAACTTATACTAACACTGAGCTAAATAACCTCTGCCATGAAATACTTTTACAAAAACAGGGATGTGAGCAAGGACAAGTGTTCTAGTGTGGCCTCTCTGTATTTGCACTTTGGAAATCACTGCTACTGGAATTGGAATCTTCCTGAGAAAGCAGGTTTTTTGGAGCCACCTTGCTATAGTAGGACTCCTACAGTGAGCACGCATCTTTCAACCTCGAAGACACAATAAATTCAAATGTTGTGCAGTATCTTTGTTGCTTTCCTTGTGACTTCTTTCCCCCCATCCTTCTCATAGGAATGATTTTTCATTGTATTTGGCTGGAGTACAAAAGAGCGACTCTGGATAACTTTGACAGTGAGGTCTAAGCATTACAGAAGCAATGCTACAGTCTCAGGGGATTTGTTGGATCATTTTAGTCTCATGCTTGGGCTTCAGCACTTCACTATAGTGCTGATGCTGCCAGATAGCCAGTGATTAACTCATTAGAATAAACAAAGGGAATAGTTCTTGTCATAAATTCTGGGTTTATACAGATAAGGAATTCCAGTTGCTTCAGGTGGATGGTGTGTTACTTTACTTTTTTAAAGATCAGAGAAGTTTCTGCCAAGTATATTAATGATAGATCACATTCAATTATTACTTCACATAAAAAGAGTCAACTAATACAGTGTCCCCTTATCACAGAATGATTGATAATCCTAATGTTAGCCTTCTTGAATTGGGTAAGACTACTTCCTGTGGTGGAGAATCCTACTAAAATAGTTTTTCCTTTGCAGATCCGTAAGACAAAAGAGAATATGAACGAAGAGATTGTGTCTTTGAGGGATCTCAAGGTTTCTACTATTGATAAAATCAAGAGTTTAGTGAAGGAAGTCAAATCCATACAGGCAAGCTTAGATGTATCAGAACATCTCCCTATTCCCCTGATCCCTCAGTTACACCCAGATGAGGTTCCTGAAAAAATAGTTGAGTACAACAGTGACGTCCTCCTGAAGTTCAAAGAGGAGCAGGAGGCCAAGGCAAAGCTCCAGGAACCACTGGAAGGGTGTTCCTCGTCTCGCGCATTTAGGCACGTGTTCCTTCAACCTCCTCCAGTGGAACAGGGCCACCCCATGGCACAGGCTGGAGATGCATCAGCTGTGGTCACAGAGGAGGAGGAGGCTTTTGAGATGGAGAAAGCAGAGCCAACAGAAATGGAACTGGAAATTTTAAAGAGGGAGAAGATAAAAAATCTATACTTGCAGGAGACCTTGATTAACAAGGTGGGAAATCAAAAGTTTTCTTTGTCAAGTTAAAATATCTTACTGGTTCATAAATGAAATCAAAACCCCTTCTCTCAGGATTGCAGCTAGTCTTGCTTTTCTGCAGATTTACAGTGTAAATCAGTATAAATCCATAAGTATAACTTGTGTTCTGACTATTATCACTTGAAAGACAGATCTTAAATTTCTTATTGATTGTGCCATGAAACTATGATCTTAGTGGCAAAAAAAAAAAAAAAGACAAGTAAAATGTTAGACATAACTTGAAAAATTACATAGTTAAAAAGCAGCATCACTACAACTTTGTAGATTCATGTTCTCAGCTCTTAAATAAATGTAGTCTCAAATTTTGGTCCAAAAATTACTTTGTAGCATTAGAAAAGATACAAAAGAGAGTAACCAAAATGCTTAGTCATAGAAAAAATTCTTTAAAAGGTACATCGAAGTGGATAAAGTATCTTTAGCCTGCAAAAAAGGGCAACTGAAATGGTTTTAGAGATGTGGTAAAATTCTGAATAGCATAGAAAAGGAAAGTGGGAATAATCTCTTAAAAGAAGGAGAGATATAAAATGAAACGGTCACATAGAAAGCTTGAAGCATGCAAATGAAGATAGCTTTCCTATCCAACAATAAGCCAATCTTTGGGACTCAGTGCTAGGATATGGGGGAAGCTATAATTTGGTAATGTGGAAAAAAATCAGTTCAAAGCTGTTGAACACAAGTATGCTGCTTCAAGCTCGTCATGCCCCTAAGCCAGAGTTTAGGAGGGTATAGAGAGCAGCGTACCAGAGGTGTGCCACTGTTAACTTGTTTGCTCCATTTCTTAGCATCTCTCCTCTAATTTCTGCTACTGGGGGTTGATCCTTTGGTCTGCCTCAACACAGACACCCTTGTGTTTATGTGTATGAAGGTTTTGAGGGAATACCCAAATTCTGCTGTGAACATCACACACCTGGAAGTTAATGTTAGCAGCTGCTAGTACTTATTTAACTGTAAATGTCTAAGGGAAGAGCTGGCAGCTATTTCAACAGAAGTCTGTCAAGGCAGAAGAGTTATTTATTGATGCATCTGGGATTGTTATATAAACTACTGTAAACTACAGACTACTCTAAAATATTCTCTGAAGAGTAAAATACTTCAGGGATGGAGGGGATGCAGTGAAAGATTCCTGTGAAGCCCTGGTGATTCTTTTATTATTGTGCTGAGAAGAAAGACAAAGATTTGGGATTAACTTTGTCTTTCAAAGTGTATCAGTACTCTCTGGGAAATAGCGTGTCTGAGTTGTTGATTTGGCAGAGAGAATTTTTCCCTTCTGCTCCCTTCTCTAGCTGTGCATGTTTAATTGCACTGGTAGTACTTCTCCTGTTGCTGATTTGACGCTCCTTTACTCCAGATTAACACACTGGTGATCAACTTCGATGCTGAACTTCGCCTTTTGCGGCACAAGAAACTGAAGATGGATTTGCAGATGAAAAGCGCTGATCTGCGCTGCATCACATGCTGTGAAGAGCTGCTTATCCTGAAGAAACTTGAGGTACATGAGGACCTTCTTGAGGAGCAAATTTGTGCCCTCATCAATGAACAGGAGGACATACATGTAAGTGGACTACGTGTACCATTAATTTAAATGTAACAGTACCATTAATGCATGGCTTGAAACAAAAGTAAACCATAAAGTAAATGGTGGCATCCCTTGGCTTTGTTTTAGCACCCATCCAGTGACCAGTTCTAAATTCTGAAAAACAAGAAACTCTTGATGATTAGCCTAATAGGATGGTCACTTCTAATACTTAATTTTTGGTCACTTCTAATGCTTAATTTTGTAATAACATTAACATTTGTATTTTAATAGACCCTTCATGATATGGCATAAGTGACTAATCACATACTTTAAGAACATACTCCTAGGTGATGCTTGATTGAACCATGGATTTAATCAAGGGAGAAAGACAGGTTTTTAATTTCCAGATCTTCACAGATGCATGCTATATACATACACGAGTTGTATCTTTTAACTGAAGTAGTTTTTTGTTTGTTTAGTCAAAATTGAAGAGCTACCTTGCACAACTGGAGGATAGAAAGTGTGAGATTGTAATGCTTGAGGAACGTGAGAAAGCTCTTTATGCCAGCTTTGAAGCATCCCTTGGAGAAAACAATGAATTTGCTGATTTTCTGACAGATATTTTAAAGAAGGAAGTTGAGTGTGTGGAAAAAGAAGTAGGAAGAGAAGCAGGTTGGAGACTTTGTTCTTTTTGCTTTATGGATTTGTTATACATGTTTCCATGTGGTCAAGTACCTGTCTCTCAGTCTAGTTGGAGCCCTGAGCACACACAGCACTCCAGTCAGTTCAAAAACTTATAGGTCAGACGTACCCAGATTTGTTTATAGTCTGACAAGGTGTTCTGTGGCTGTCATCTTGAGTGATAACAATGATGTAATCCAGTTGCTAACATGTCTGCAGTTGGTCTGATAACAGCTCCTGCAATTTACATCCTGTAAGTCAATACCGAGGACTGATATTTGGTAAGAGGAAGAGGCACAGATTTAAATAGGTGTTTCCTATGCTGTACAAATGGGAGCTATGGATGAGTGATTAGTCTGTCACATTTGTGACATTCTGCTCTAATCTGTCCATTGACTAATGAGAGATCATAAACCTAATCTGCAATCATCTATTAGTCACAGGACTAAACATATTACAAAAGGATTTCATTTGTCTTAGTGACTCAGTTTTAAGCTGTTAAAGCTAGGCTGTTTTACTGAGCTAAAATAATTGTGCTCTCTCTGACTTGGCTTTTGATTTCAAGTGGGACATGATTAGCAAAATGTGCAGACAATGGTGATGTTCTATGACAGATTTGTGCTTCCATGTTCTGCTTGTTTGATTAATCTCTGTAGTAGAATGGTAAACCCACAATTTTTAAGTTCCTAACACATATAAAGAGAGGAAATATGTTGAATTTAAGTCCCAAAAACATGGGCTGCACCTGTGCCTGTTGTATTACTAGGTGCTATCTCTCTCTCTCTCTCTCTCTCTTTCTCTTTCTCTTTCTCTCTCTCTCTTTCTCTTTCTCTCTCTCTCTCTCTCTTTCTCTTTCTCTCTCTTCTCCTCCTCTTTTTCCTTTTTTCCTTTCTGTGGAAACATCACATCAGATCAATGCAATAGGCACAAGGTGCCTGGATTCACATATCACTAGAATGATCTTTTGTGGGTTGCTGGGCTTGTGTTCACCAGCACATTGGCATAATGCATAGCTGGTGGGTCTGGAGTGTTTTGCAAGCCAGTGTCTGTTTCTTTCAGGTGAAGAAAACGAGAATGAAGAGGAAGATGATGAAAAGCCTGACTTAAAAACTGATGAAGAAAATTGTGGATCTGAAAATGTAGTCTTTGATGATTCCCTTTGCCCGGAAGGTACTTAAGTTGTTACTTCCTTGTGTTAACTAGTTGTTTAGCTTAGGGGCAACAAAATTATTCACTGCATGGTAAAGTCATGAAGGGCTGGAATGTGTATACCCCTCCTATGTGCAGCATTTTTCCCCAGGAAACTTCAGTCAAGACAATAAAACTGCTGGTAATGTAGACTACCCTAATTTAAGAAGTTTGGAAAAACGAAATTTAGCTAAACACTAAGAATTAATTATATTGTGTAAAGAAGCATTCACCATTTCACGGCTGTTGTCTGGAGAGAAAAGGCTCCTCTCTGGAGCGGAGCACTGGCAAGGCTGTAGCTGTTCTCTGGAAACCAGCTGCCTGGCCTGGCTGGATCCTTCTCTGTTCAGGGAAGTTCTGAGGGGGATCCTCATGCTGTTAATGGAAGCTCTTTGTTACCACCTCGTGGATGTATGCAGCAACTGCCTGTTGCTAGGCTGCTCTGAAAAGTTAGGAGCTTTACTTTGCAAAATCCTCTTCATTTGTGCATTCAAAAAAGGCAGGCAACATCCCTCCCTCCTTTTCTTTTGTACAAGCTTAGCTAATTTAGGATGTTGTTTTTTAAAAAAAAATCCTTGAGTGATGTGTCAATGACCGTATAACAGCACTGCTTCATTTTCAAGTTTGAACTTACCAACTATTTGCCTTCCCTTTTTTTTTTTTTTAATTGAGTTTTAAAATCATTTCCACTAATTGAATTTTTTATTAAGTCCTCATTCATGTAATTTTTCAATGGAATGTTGGGAAGAAATAAAGATTTTTACTTCTTATTTTAAAAGTCCAAATTGCTAATTTAATAGGGTAATTACATGTTGCATTAGTGTCTTCATATTTGTCTCTTTATGTGGGATTTTTTTTTGCCTTTATCGGGCTCTCTTTTTTATTATTATGCCTGCTGATTTGGGCATAATTATGCACTTGCCAAGCATTACTGAAATCACAGTATAAGACAGAAATCCACAGATCTTCCTTACCATGACATAGGTTCTATGAAATACAGCTTTATTTACAAATAGAGCTATAAATGATCCCTACAGCAAGTTCATAATTTATAGTGAAGGGTGCTATAGAGAAACAACTATGTGCTCACGTAATTGAAAATTTTACTGCAACACGTATTATTTACTGGGACTGCATTGCTTACAAAAGCTAACTTTTGAGCACTTGCCTTTAATAATGCTGGCTTTGATGCATTTCATCTGACTTCTGGAAACAAACTGTCTTGCCTGAATGTAAAGTGAAAAAGATCCATCCAAGAGATTCACCTGGTCACAGAGGCACGTGGCCCTTATGTTTAAGGAAGCTCTAGGGAGCCAAACCCTTCTTGTTGTTATGGGGAATGCTGGGAATGTGCACAGCAGGAGAAGGTGCCAGCTCTACCCAGTAGCTCCAGAGCAGTCACAGTGAAAGTAAGCTCTTCTTTGACCCTTTCCCTCTCAGGCTGCAGTGAGGATCTCTTCCTGAACACCATCCAGCTCCGGCAGCAGCGGATAGGCATTGAGAAAGCTTTAGAAGAGGAGAAGAAAGTTGCTGCTCACCTCAAAAAGGAATATAATGCCTTGGCCATAAAGGTATTGCAGCATTTTCTCAGAAAGCATCAGCATGTTCAATATAGTGCTAGTGATTAGTGCTAGTCTAAGAATTAAAAACAGAATCCTAACCTTCTGAGAGGCCTCTGTTTGGGAAGAGATTATCTGTGGTAGCACAGAGGCAGGAGGCAGCTGGACATGGGTCACCTGTTCTCCTGAAAAGGGTAAATCAAGTTGGTCCAACCTTAGCTGTCATGGGGCTGGATCCAGGCTTTAGGTCAGCTCCTTCCCAGCTGTCTAGCCTTGTGCAGCAGTAGGAACTGGATTCTCTGGTTCAGATGAAACACATGGTGTGGTCTGGCCTATCCTCTGTGTGTGTGTATAGGAACAGAGATTGAAGAATACTTACCCTAGCACAAATCCAGGTTAAAATAAACACATAAAATTTCTATTCTTCCATCTATTTATTTTGCTTTTAGTTATTTTCCATTGCTCTTTGTCACAGGTAATCACTGAATAAAGTCTTTTGGTGCAAATTTTCCATTTTGCTTTTTTGAACTCCTGCATTCATTAAGAAATTTGATTTGTACTAATTAAAAAATATCTTATTTTGAATGGCTATCTGGAAGAGAGAGAATGCTACCAAAATAACATTATGCAAGTCTTGTGCTTTTTTTGTATCAAAAATGTTTCATCATGCTTAACATACAATATTTTTTAGTTTTTAAAGGGTTTCCGAAGTGCCAGCTGCCACATATTCACCCTGGGGCATGACATTTGAGTCTGAATTGTTTCTTTCTCATGCTGAATCAATAAGCATTTCCAGGCATAACACAATAAAAATTATCTTGCAGGCTGTGTAGATCTACATGTGTTTTAGATGCTAAACAAAGCAGCTGTCTCTTGGTACATACAGGGCAGCTCTAAGGAGACATTCATGAGTGTATGTGTGTGCAGAGGTATTCAGGTTAGAATCTTGCTTGAATATATGTAGATGATACTTGGGTTTGCCTATGAAACTCACCTATCATGTTTAGTTTTAAAAAAGCACATTTTTATATACTTTTTTCCCTTTGGGTCAGGAGCTCTAACAGAACCTTGTTGCCTTATGTATTCTAAGTATCACAGGATTTTATTTGTCTTTCTGCAGGCAAAAGAAATAGAAACCAGTCTGGACAAAACAAACAGGGAACTGGAAGCCTTTCAGTGGGAAAAGCTGCACAGACTGAATGAGCTGGATGTAGTTGTGCCTTTGAGACTCCATCAGGTAATTCAAGATGTTGTGCATCTGCACGTGCAGAGTAGCCTGTGTACATCCAAACAATGGTGTTACTGTTCTTCGGGGCCCTTAGTTCCTGATTCACTATAGTCTCCTGGGAGGGAAGTGCTGTTAACTGAGCTTCATGCTGCTATTTCCTCTAGAATTCCCTTTTTTCCCTTCTCCTGTACAGACAGAAACGAGGTAAGGACAGGCAGGCTGGCCCATTGCCGAAATGTGCATAGTCTTCAAGTGCTGTATAGGTTTGGCATGGTATTCTCCTTCAGGTCCATACCTATTGATACTCTCCTGGGGAAAAAAAATGAAACACCTCCCCAGAAAAACAAATTAAAAAATCCCTGAAAAGTATTGAAACTAATGGGAATTCTGCCCAATTCAGTAATTCCAGATTGGATACAATGGATATCCAATTGGATACAATACATTCACACAATTCCCTGGCCTAAAAAAAGTGTCTCGCCCGTGCCCACCTCACTCACTAGTTCTCTATTGCTCACACATTTTATATAAAGAGAGATCTCCACCACCCTTAAAAAGTAATGCCAGCCTTGCTTATTTCTGGCTGCTTTTTCAGGTGCAGTGCTTGGCTGATGGGGAGATGCCCCGTGACTTCTCCCAGACGTTGGTATTTACCAACCAGTCCTTGCAGTACCTGCAGAAGAGAATTGTGGACTTACGTAATGAAAAGAGAATGCAAAGAGAGATCCATAAGAAGGCCAAGGAGCAACATAGGCAGCTTCTCCAGGACAAAAAGGAGATGGAGACAGAGATTCAAGGTGAGTAACAGAGACTCTGAACAACACAGCATTGCTAATGTTCTTTCTGTCCCTCTCACTGGCCGTGGGTAACTCACCACATCTGGCTCTATACTTGCACAGATGTCACAGAAGGTTACTGCAGAAAATAGAAGAGATCAAGTGGACTGTTTTGATGGAGTAGCAGTTCTCCAGCATTGCAGAGTCATTAGGCTCTGCGAAATAATTTGGCAACTTAGTATAAGTAGAGCTGACTGAGATGAGACACTGGAAGTCTGGACATGTTTGGTATTTCTGCTTGTAAACCAGAACTCCTAGGATAAAAGTAGTTTCCCCAAAGATACATAAGCTTTTCCTGGCAATTTCCTCCCCTTTGGAACATCTGAAGAAGGAAACATGCCCTATTCAAAACACTTCCCCAAGAGCCAAACCCAAAGCTGTGTCTAGCACTACCAAACTTGCAGAGGCCCAATACAGCCTGTGGTGTGAGAGTGGCTTACTAGGACTGGCTTAGAGTGTGGCTTAGTGACCACACAGGCACGATCATGGGCAAAGACAAGCACCATAACTCAGCTGTGGGCTCTGTGTGGTTTTGTGTGAATTATTTATTACAGAGCAAATACCAAAGAGGTCAGACAAAAAGCTGGGGTAAGGCAGAAATTCTTGTACACCAATGAATGACTGTGCTGCCATTTGTGCCAATGTCCCTCTGTTAGGACTGGAGGAGAGGTGCAATAGTCTGATGATGGAGAAGTTTGGTCGCCTGGTTGATTTTGAAGCAGTTCAAGCCCACTCTGTTAATATACCCATGGAGCAGATGAAAGTGAGAATAATGGAGAAAGAGTATGAGCATTTCGTGGAGCTCAAAGAATGGGAGGTAAGGAACAGGAAGAGGAGGAAGATATGTGTTGTATCTCTTAAGGCTTTGTTTTCTTGGGGGCTGAAAAGTTACACTAAAATCTTTTGTCACCTTGTTCATATATGACTGTTTTCACTTGTCTTTAATAGACCCTAATGTTCAACTCCAATTTCCCATCATCATTTCTACCTCTGCTCCAGTTGCTGGTGCACATCCTGTTTTTCATGGAGGTAGCTGATCTGTTTTGCTTTCCTCAAACACATTGTCCTGCTTCATTCCCTACATGAAGTTCTTGCAGAGTGCTTTTCTCTGGTTCTCAGGTGGTGTTCAGCACCTCCTGCCTTCTCTCAGTGCCTTTGGTGACAGACTTTGAGGCAGGCTCCGGCTCATGCCTGGGGTGCCAATCTGTACAGTCTGAAAAGTTCCTGTCTCTATTTGGTGGGGCCTAAGGCTCAGCTGCTGTGGTGCAAACAGACAACACACTTACGCTGCCCTTACAGAAAAGCACAGGAGGGTACAGAAATACTGTGTACCTAATGGCTTTATTTTTCTCACACTTCTAACTGCTTTAGTTACTTAGGCATTTTTAATTTATATATATTAAAAACAAAAAGATGACATCACACTAAAGGTACTGTGGGATCAGGTGGTGTGGCATGATCAGTCTGTTGTTTACCTGTGACATTTACATTGTGCCTAGCACTTCTTATCCACTCCAGACTTTTTGTCTTCTCTCATCCCAGATAAACTTTCTAAATCTTTCTAGGAAAGAATTGTAGCCCTGCAGCAACAGTTAACGAAGCTGACAAGGGAAAACACCAGCAAGCTGCACCAGCTGAACAGGTTTTGCCATGAAAAGCATCAGCTTGAAACTGAGCTGGAATCACTAACAACTGGTCAGGTGAGCCTTGTAGCCACTGCAGTGCTTGCAGGTTTGGGACTGTTCAGAAATGGGTAAAGGATCATCTGGCCCTCACCAGCTCCCTGGTCTCACATCCTGCTCTGCAGTCAGCAGTTTAGGCTAGGAGGGGGCAGGCTGAATGGCTGCTCCATACCTTAGCATCTCTGCAATTTCTTCCTTGGCTGCTTGCTAAGACTGAAACAAACTAATTTCTAATTAAAATATGCCTTGAATGAATTAAAAGGTAATTCCTTTGTTACATGGAAACAGTCATATTACAGTCATGTAACAGCATTACAATGGTAAGTGGATTTATTGCTCTGTACCAGGGAGTAAGTCTAAGTTAGTGAACCTTCACTCTTTCACATAGTTCTGACTAAAGCGTGGAGAAGTCACGGATATGTCCTGGTCCTTGGAAAGCTTCACTTTCCCTGCTTGAAATAAATTTCCACTGTTCATTCTCTGTGTTTTATAGGAGCCATTTTTTTGTCTCCACTTTTTTCCCCTACAGGGTGGCGAATTTGAGGGCACCCAAATTGCTGACATCAAAGAGACAGCCAGGCTGGAGTCACGGCTCATGAACGTGACTTATGAGGTGGCCTTACTGAGAGAGGAAATCAGCCAGGGCCCAGTAGAGTGGAGGTAAAAGAAATCACTTTCCTTTGCAGAAAAGGTGGGTGCCTCTTTCTACAAGCTTTACCACAGGACTCTGAGACTTCAACTCCCTGTTCAGAAATAGTAACTAACAATCCAACTCACCCTTAAAATTAACTGTGGCACCAGTCATGCCTGGAAGTGCAAAATTAATTGTTTTGGCTATCCAGGGATTTAGTTGTAAAGGGTTATATTTGTTTTTTCTATCAAAATATGACTGTAACAACTTACTTGGAATAAAAAATAGCAAATAAAACTACTAAATACTGTTATCAGTCCATTGCAGAGGGTTGCACTGGACAAGGTGCCCTGTGTGTGTGCATTATGTCTATGTCTACTCTTCAAACAAATGGCTGTGGAAAGTGGAAGTTTCCCAGAGACAAGTATTGGTTTGGTACCTTGTTCTCAAAAATGGTAAAAGAAGTCTGCCTCAAGCAAGCACATGCTAATTTTTAATTGAATAAATTAAACAATCTCCAGCTGCTCTTGCTGTTCCTCCCCACTTCCCACCTCTTGCCACAGGTCCTTGTGTCTCTGTCTGGTGTAGGCTCAGCAGGGCTCCAGCCATATCCCAGCCAGGCACAAGAACTTCCTGCTGGTCCCAGCCGTGAACCGTGCTTGCGGAGCCTGCCCTTACAGGGTGTCCCTGCTGAGGAACACACCTGGTGCTGGGAACTCTTGTGCAGCTGCAGGTTGTGCCCTGGGAGGTAGGAAAGGGCTGGAGCCCCAGAGGAGGGAGGGGCTGTCTGGCACCAATCCCTTGCCTCACAAAGAGCAAGGACATACAGTGCCAGCTGGGTAACCATACACCCACAGACTCAGCTGGAGACAAGGAACAAGAAGACCCTAGACTAAGCATCAAGTGACTATTTGTAAAACTCTTAACTGCAGGAAAATGTCACCTTTCCCGAGGTGTCCTGCTTGCTGTATGTCTGCAAGTGAAAAAGAAAAGGCTCATTCTGTGTGAAGAATCAGCTTAGAGGGAGGCACAGCAAAGACTAAAGCCTTTATTTTAGATGTTAAAGCGTGGATTTGTCTTTACAGATAGGCAGCTGCAGATGGCATGTATGTGAAAGGTTGTTTAAGTTGATTAGGCAGAGTGCATAACTCCAGTCCATTCACAGGAGCCTGTTCCTGGAACAAACTTTCCTGTAGGGGAGAGGGAAAGACCTTTTGGACAGCATTATTTGTTGTGAAATCCTCGCTGCAAGAGAGTGCTGGCAGCTCTGTTTGGACCCATGTCCTGCAGTGTCCCTTGTCCAGCTGTTTCCATCATCTGCTCTGATGGTGCCACCGAGAGCTGCTGCCTTGTTTCCTGGGTCCTCCTGTGACCTTGCTGAGGATGCCTTCTGTCTCCGTAGCATTATAAAAGGCACATATACATCTATATACAAGTGCATAAATATATAAATAGGGGTGTTATACAAAAATAAATACCCTTTCTCTTTTTCTCTTTAGAATAAGTCTTTTGCAAAAGGCAGCTTGGTCCCTAGCTGGTGGGAGGATGAGTCTCTAAGGGTCTCAGTGGTGGAGGGCTGCTGTTCAGATGTCTTGGTAGGTCCTGACCCAAAGATGTGATCACTGGATTCTGGGCATGGAGATCTCCTCTGGACTGGCAGCAATCTAGTCTTTCTACCTCTTCAACTGGCACTAGGCCTAAGCAGCAAGGGCTTCCTGAGGGGGAAAGGAGCAAGAAATTATTACAATGCACACTGGAATGAGAGATGCAGTGGGAGGTTTCAAGTCAGCAGTTCACTTTATGAGGAGGGGTACTCTATCAAAGAGGAAGATCTGTATTCTGAAAGTCTGTGTGGGAAGCTGATGCCACGATCTAACAAAACAAGTTTGATCTGCACTACAGGGGTGGATCAATGGATTAGGTCCTAGGGAGATGGATTCACATCACTCAAATATGAGCCATCAGAAAAGCTCTGCAGTGAGATTTCCCTTCAAGAGCAGCCTAAAATGATGAGATGAAGGAGGCATGGAGTTTTCCAAACCACTGACCTTGGTGGAACAGGGTATCCCGTCGAGCATCCAGACTAGGGCCTCCCACTTTGCTTCCCATCACTGGATGATGGAGACCAACAAAGTGCTCTTGAAGGTGAGGACAGTCATCTTGTGGCTGAAGAAGCTGGTGGGTGGAGTCATCTGGGAGACTGTAGAGGAAAGAGCTGTCTTCTGTTCTGGAGCTGTGCAATCTGGGGAAGCAGGCAGAGAGGTTTAGTGCTGTTTACAGATCTTTCTTCCTTGAAAGATATAACTTGTGTCATGTCTCAGCCGGCTCATCACTGCTGTGACACAGAACATTCCTAAATGAGAGGACGAGCAGAAATTGGGATGTACTTGTGGGATGGGAATGAAGTGATGTGGAACCTGGTATCCATGATCCAACAGCCTGAGTGCCACAGGAGCCAGGAGGAATGGTGCCTCGCAGGGAGCATGGTAATGAAGATGCTGGAACAGTGAGACAAAGCACTCACAACTGGACACCAGGCAGATTCTGGGGCAGCTGTTTATCAGCATCAGTCACAGATGTTTGCTTCTCTCATCCTGCTTTTCAGTCTCCCGGTTAGAAACAGGAGGAGGAAAAGGGGACAGAGGGGAGTAGGTCTTGGCCACCTCTACAATTAAATTATTCCTTCCTGAAATCCTAAGAGGAATGAGTTGTGCAAGAAGAATTTAGACCAAGGTGTCCTAGTGCTGGAGCATGGATTTGTTTCTCAAGAGCTGGGACAGATACGAGTGTATTGAGGGCAGGCTTTTGTGAGCATGTAGTCTTGTGGGTCCCAGTGGATTGTTCCACCCTCCCTCTCCACAGGCCAGGACTAACCTGGACGGCTGGTAGTCTTGCTGGGCACTCCCATTCTGCAGCACTCTTGCCTGCAGCAAGGCATTGGTCTCCTCCTGTGACTGGAAGGACAGAGAAGGATTCTTAGCAGAACAATGGCACACAGCAGCATTAAGAGGCAGGTGCCGATCTGTGAGTCAGAGCCCTGGGGACCCTGCTGAGACTCTTAGAGCAGAAGGGAGAAAAAGCTGAAATTGTTTCTTTTGCTACTGAGGGCAGTGAAACTGCACACTGAAAAACTCACTTTACACTTACTGCTGAATGAGTGGGGGATAAGCAATTTATAGTCTCAGCTCTGGTAGTGCCCGTTACCCTTCTACAGACAGAGTCCTCAGCACTGTCAGTCCCTGTGAGCTTTGCTCAGGGGACACAGGAACCATTCCCATAAGAGTCACCTTTTCTCACTGCCTCCTCCGTATTTAAGAGGCACTGGCCCAAGAAACCACCCCTTCACCTGTGTTTTGGAGACCTTCCTGTTCTCTGCCATGTCTCAGATATCACTACAAAGGGGAAATCTCTTTTGGGAAGC
The DNA here is from genome assembly GCA_013397155.1 of Irena cyanogastra. Lineage (NCBI taxonomy): Eukaryota > Metazoa > Chordata > Aves > Passeriformes > Irenidae > Irena > Irena cyanogastra. The sequence continues at coordinate 682,739 of VWZV01000703.1, forward strand.
CAGCCTTGCCACTTCAACATGCTGCAAAGCGTGCCAGCCAGGCCTGGAGAAGCCCTCTCACTGCAAGTGTGGCCTCCAGCTCCTGACAAACCAGCTTTGATCCGAGGTGTGGACTCACCTGTGGCATTTCATCGGGGCTGTAATCTCGGGGCTTGGTGCTTGCATACCCCACTCCTGCAGAGGTGCAGATGCCATTCAGATGTGCCCTGCTGGCATAGGGCTGCCCATTAACAAAGGGATGTCCATTGGCACGAGGAGCAGAGATGCCTCTCAGAGGCACCATGGTGTACTGGCAGGATGACACCAGCAGCCCAGCTCCTGGGAAGCTCATGTCAATGGTTTGCTCTGCAGAGGGAAGGAAAAGAAAGTCTGAGGCAAAAATGAGAGGTAAAGTCAAGCTTGTTGAAGCTTAGCATGTATAGGGTTAGGCTGTCCTATCGGGCAGCTATTTCGGCATCCAAAGCACTCTTGGATATAAATGGTAAATAGGGGCCCTTTCACCTTAGTCACAGAGGTTCCTTAGCAACAAGGCAAACAGGACAAGGGAAAACAGTGGCCTTTGTCTTTATGGGATTCCACAGGACATCTGAGACTTGTCCTCTGTCCACCCCTTCCCAGAATTCCCTCTCATTTTGGGTGTTTGATGCAACTACACCCAGGGTCAGATTTAATCCACAGGCAAACCATATCCTGTGAATCAGCCCCCAAGAAACAACCCTTACTCTGCTTGGACCAAGCTCTCCAAAGGCAAAAGGGGATGAAAGCCACGATGAGGAGTACGATGGATCCCAGCACAACTCCTACAATCAAGTACGGCAAGTCGCTGGAACGGGCCACCATGGCTCCTGTCCCCAGGCCACTGTGCCCACCACTGAATGGGGGACGCTGCTGAGGGGGCACTGTGGAGGGTGGAAGACGACCTGGCAGACCAAGAGACTTCCGAGCTGTGGAAGGAAGACAGAGAGAATGTTAGAGACATTGCAGATGGCACAGCAGTCCAGGGACGTTTCTACAGTGGCTTTAAAGAAGCACTCCTGGATGACAGGATTCCTAAGCTGATGCATATGGCAGTACAGAAAAGGCCTCTGTGCCTGGCTCATAGCTCTGCCAGATCTGCTTGTGGACTGCTCAAGCAAAAGCAAATCCAAAATAGCTTCTCCAAAGCACACACTTGGACTTAATGCTGTTCCTGTCATGACACTGCAGCTGCTTTGAAGACAACATGGGGCCTGCTTCTAACGCAACATGGAGCTCAGCACAGCAAGGGAAAGTTAGCCCTTCTGTTTCCAGTCACCACCTATTTGACAGTTAGGAAAACAAAAGGTAACTGCTGCTCTCAAAGACAGCAATGGACTCTGCACAAGGGGTGTGCACAGACTGTGCACACTGATCAACAGCACGGACAACCCTGTGTCTCTCTTCTCTCCAGTGCTGCCTTCACCACTTCGCTGGAGCTTGGGTAATGCACTGTCAGGCAGGGAAGGCAGCAGCTGTGCTCCCAGAGCTGCCCTGGGAATCTGCTTACCTTTGGTTTCACAGATCATCACGTTGCTGAACTCGCTTTCACCTCCCTCATTGAAGCACTGCATCTTAATGTCATACGAGGTCTCTGGCTGCAGGTGGCTGATAGAGTGCCAGTACCGATCTCCTGAGGAGGAAACAAACACATGGAGCTCCGAACTTCCTCAGAGAACAGGCAGCTGGCCCAGCTATGCAGCAGTGCCTGGTAAAGTAGCCTGGACAGCCACTGCCTTTTGTGCAAAGGGCTTGTTTTGGCTGTGCTGTCTTCCAGTAGGGACCAGTGGCTGGGACCAGTCTCTCTATTTCTCCTACCTTCCACGACATCCTTCTTGTAGTCACTGTCATTGTCGCTGTCAGTGGGGCGGTAGTAGATGTAAAATCCATGGATGGGAGTGTTGTTGTTGCTGGCCGGGATGTACTGCAGAGAATGGGAGGGAGAGCAGAAATTAGCAGAGACGTCCATGCTCGTATTGTACTAGGTGAGGAGCAGCTGGGATAAATGGGACAGGACAGGAAGATAACCTAGCAGAGGGACCTTCCTTGTGCTGCCATTGGTTTGCACAATGAGGGCTTCCCTACAAAAGCTCAGTGCTACTTTCTACTCTCAAGCTTTGCTTCTCTGAGGTAACAGACAAGCTGTGAATCTGGACCTGTCACTCCAGGCATCTAGTGCTCTGCTCCCTCTCAGCAGCCACAACCGGTGATTCAAGAGAAAAAAAAAATCCTGAACAACAGTGACTCAGCTGGGCATGAGCAAGCACACCATCATCTTGACTTCAGTAGGCTGATGGCTTCCAGACAAGCAGTGCCATGAACTGGTCACTGCAGGAACAGCAGTGCCCATCCAGCCTTGTGGCAATTTCTGGCTAGAAGCAGACAGGAGAGCAGAGCAATACATCCCTCTGAATAAGCTCTAAGCTGTTGAAAACACTTGGATCTGGGCTCGTGATCCGGGCTTGTGATCCAAAAGATCCTACCCAATCCTAAAAATCCTCTGGAGTGGACTGCTGTAAATGATTATCAGCATTTAGGATTGTTACCCAGCAAATGAGAGTGAAAGACATATCTCCTGGAAAATACTAGGAGAGAGGAAGGTGCTAATGGAGCAAGCAGCCGCCCCATGCACTGTTCAACTGTGCTTATTGAACAAAATGATCAAGACCCCATGGTTATCCACTGAAATCTTCCTGTATACAATGTTGGATTCAGATGGAAAGGGTTTCCTAGGCTCTCTGACTTCCCATCCTTCTATGTGTCTCAAGCCCAGTCCTCCTTTGGTGGAGATAGCTATTGGATACCAGATCATTGGTGCTGGTGACAGGTCTCAGTGTGGTAACCTGGAGGAGGTGTAAGCTGAGCAAGGAGCACCCTCACACCTGCTTCTTGCCCCTGCAGCGCTCTCCACCCCCACAAACCTTACCATCCACTTGAGCATGATGGTGGTCTCGTTGATGGCGTCGGTGAAGGTGATGTAGGGCCCGGCCACGGGGCGCTCGTAGACGCGGTTGCTGTAGCCAGACACCACGTACGGCCGAGACGCCGCGCTGGGCTCGCTCTCTCCCAGGATGTTCAGCGCCCGGACACGGAATTTATAGGATGTGCCTGTGGGGAAAATGGGAAATGAAACGGTTGCAGGGACTGGAGTTTTCCAAGATTTCTACTGTCAGCATGGCCCTGACTGTGAAGAGGGGCTACATCTCCAGAAGGCAGAGGGCCTACAGCAAGTTTGTTGTGGAAGTACAAACACTGAATGGCCACATTTCAGCCATGTCCTAGATGCAGCCTGTTTTTATTTACCTTCCCCAATTCCTGTCTGTATGGTCCAAAGGTCAGATAGCAGTTTTGGAAGGTATGCAGGGGGTTAAGAAATGCCTGAAAGGATATCCTGACCTGAAAGCAGGTATGGAAAAGCGTTCTTCCTCTATTCCATAGGAATTAAGTACATAAACATCAATTTAAAGCTCAAAGCCTATGTAATTTTTACCCAATCTTCATTTTACTGGTCTTTAGTCTGGAGTAATGTTCCCCTTTTAAGCTGTCCAGCTCAGCGATGAAATCTTTTCTCATGTGAAGTGCAATGGGATTTGTGTGCCCATCTGTCTTGCCTGTGACTAAGGAAAGTTCTGTCCTGTCTTGTAAAAGGCAAAACTGAATGCCTTTAGTAACCATATCCTGTAATACAGAAAAGCATGCCCAAGCCTCCCTGAGGGAGGTCAAACCTATGCTGGTCTCTGCAGCTGGAGAAATTGGAGAAGCATCTGCAGCTTTTTCCGCATGCACCTAGGGCAGGAGTCAGGGAAGCTTTGTTTTGCTCATACATGCCAGAGCTGAGCAGGATGTGACAGATGGTTAAGCATCCTACAGGGACCCTGCAGCTTTCCTACAGACCTCCAGGAAGCAGGGAGGAGAGCACCTGCCTACCTTTCTCCAGGCCTGGAATTTCCACAGAGAGGCGAGAGGGAGGAATGTCACTGGTGGCCAGGACCCAGTCACCCAACTTCTTCAATTTCTTATACTCCACGCGGAAAGACTGGATGGGGAACCCGCCATTCCCACGGGGGATCCAGGTCACGTACACAGATGTCTCTGAGGCCATGGAAATGGTTGGACGGTCCGGTGCCTCTGGAGCTGCAAGGGACCCAGAAGGACATCAGGACATGAAGCATATTCATCTCGCCCTGTCTGGAGGATCCTGTAGCTCAGAGGTGTGTGGGTGAAGGACTACCTGCATTGCACCCATTCACATGCTCTGCAATTCCTGAATGCTCTTCATTTAGAGCTGGCACCCCCAAATCCTCATGCCTTGTAGTTTGTGCCCACAAGCACCTTTTACTCCTGCTTGCATCTTGCTCCTTTTCCACTCCCAGCTCAAGTAGGACGAGACAAGGTTTGAAGTGTGGTCACCCATCATGAGAGGGAAAGCAGTGAGAGGGGTCGATGCAGGGCTGGAGACGGAGCAAAAAGCCTGAGTGATGTGGAAGGAGTGAACAGGAGGAGACTGATACTGGGGACAACCATGTGTAGGAGATGGAAACAGGAGAGATTAAGAAGAAACAGCTGAGAAGGAAATATGGAAAAGTTCTGAACTGTGGAAATGCAATTTGACAGGAACATAATCAAAAGATGGGAGGAAAAGAGATGAACTATGGATATGAAAATAAAGACAACAAAGGAGTATGGGGGAGACTGAAGGATAGGACCTCCCAGGATTAGGACTGAAGGACAGAATTTCACAGAAATTATAAAGCCAATAGTAATGACAGAGACAAGGTGGGAAACAACAAATTAAATTGACCAATAAGGATCTGATATTTCTCCAGTGCAGCAAGATATCCAAATGGAGCACTCTGCATCCCTAGAATGGGAACTAATTGAACCTAGCCAGGGCTCGGCTGAGAGAGGATGATGCCAGGACATGCAGGGACTTGGTCCCCCTTCCTCCCTCACACTCCATCAGTACCCACTGGTGCAGTGCAGTTTGTTTTTTCTGTGCCCCATACATTCACAGATTCCAAGACAGGGCTTTCTGAACCCTCTGTGTGGAACTCAGCAAGAGACAGAGAGTTGCTGAGATGTCCTTGCATTAAAGGTGGGGCCAGGCAGTGGGATTTGCCTGCTCTCCAGGACTGACTGTCCGCCAAGAGCAGTAGCAAGGGTGTCCAAAAAGGACCTCTCCTTGTCTGAAGCTAGAAACCACCCATCCAGCACTGCAGTCTTGATTCACCCAGCGAACACTTCAACCCCAGCATGGCCTGGCCACTGCCACCCACAAGAGACCCAGCACCCCTCACCCTCCCCGCTGCCAGTTCAGGGAGGGCCTTACGGGACAGACGGCTGTTGTCGGCCTGGTTACTGCTCTGAGTGCTCGTGCCTGGGTCATCCCTCTGGATCTGCTGCTCTTTGCTGGCAACAATCTCTGGTTTTGGGCGCCGGCCTGTGCAGAAGGGAGAGGTGGCATCAGTAACAGAGAGATGCACTCAGAATTAACTTTTGCTGTGATGAGGAAAGCAAATATTCCCAGACAGGATGTGGAGGTAGGTACCTCCTGGATTCTAACGGCCCTAGGGGCTCAAAGCACTCAGCCTGCTGGCAGGAACTAAAGCTGAAGGGGCAGATTTGTTAAGAGATCCCCCTCATATTTAATTTTCTACAACTTTTAATTGATTTTCTTGAAATGTTGCTAGATTTCTGTCTCCAGGTAGAGGATGGATTAAACAACCTCTTGACATTTATATTAGACCCATTTTCTACAGTTCTGCAAGTGTTCAACTGAGACACCAAGGGAAGAAGGGACTTACTTGAACCCACACAGAGGATGGGTTGGAATTTTCCCCATCCTGCCCTCCCCTTTCCCTTCTGACAGTTGCTCTAAGCTGAAGGCAGATGGGTTTCCAGACCAGAAACACTCCCATTGTCCAAAGGCTGGTGCCGTGTGCCTCAGGGCTGGGACAGGATGTTTCAGAGAAGCCCTCCCCTGACTCAGAGCAGAGGGGACCCCAGGGCAAGGTCTGCCCTTTACCCGTGCGGAAGGTCACCATGGCCGTCTGTCCCTCGCCGGCACAGTTGTGAGCGGCCATCTCCACCTCATAGAGGCTCCCAGGGTCCAGCCTGGTGAGGGTCAGGCGGTGCTGCGAGGCTGGCACATCCCTCACGGCCCAGCTGTCTGAGGCATTGGTGACCTGCTGAGAGACCAATGCAGGCATTGCAGAGCTTGGGGCAGGCTGGGCTTCTTGTGGCACTGAGCTCAGAAACTTTATTAGTAAGCTGTGTGCCAAACACATCTACCTTCCTTTCCCTCTCTGCAAAGGAGGGAGATGTTTTCAGACTGATCTGGCACAGCAATTCAGGTATAAGCAGGACAACTCAACCATGACCCAGAGTGTTTTCTTGACCCCAGGGTTCAGTCAGCTCTGTTCTGCCCTCTGGTTCCCCTCAATGTGTGTAAATCTCCAGAGCAGGCATGTCCCCCAAAATGCAGCACTAGCCACAGGACTGAGCTGCTTTAGGAGCCAAATCTCACCTGCAGCCCAGCTGCTGAGCTGCTCATTTAGATACTGGCCATTTCCGTGGGACGAGGTACCCAGACACAACTTTGTTTTACTGAGTTTTATCCAGCCTCACCACTGGCACTTTAGGGCTGAAATGAAGAACCGTAATACTGGAGCAAAGGTTTCTGCAGGGAAGAGACTGTGTATGGCCATAGCCCTCAGAAAAGCTTGGAAACACGGGGGTTTTTTGTGATACCCTTATGCCCCATGCAGAGGGGGAGGGAAGGTGGAACCTTCCTCCTTCTCCCCAGCTGCAAAGATAATATTTTTGCAGGCGAATAGGCAGGACACTGAAGTGACCCGGTGCCGAAAGGAGAATTAGCAATGCAGGCAATGCAACAGAACGGAAATGCCAAGACTTTGCCGTATCATTCATCTTCTCCAAGCGTTTGACACTGACTGATTAATGCCTGCCTCATTTTATTTTTATTCCTGAGCCTGCAAAGTTGTGAGGCCAGGGAGGGGAGCCCTAAAGGCTGCTAATATCCAGGAAAGGAAAAGAGAAATTCTTTAGGAACAAAAATAAGGGCTGCATGTCATCTGACTGCTTGCAGGCTGCTGAGAGTTTGGGGCAGTGTAGAACAGGGTAAAAAGAGACATTCACAGGTATTTTCTAGAGAAGAAGCAGAACCTTGCCCAGTACAAATGTAGGTCTCCTGTCAGTAGCTCCTTCTCTACAGCCATCTTCTACACAAAGAGCCTTTTCTTTTGTTGCTGAATTGATTCCTTCCCTCTCCACACACATGGTTTTCCAGTCAGAAATGTCAAAACCAGATCATTATATAACTTGATCCTAAGGATCTCGGATAGAAAGAGACTCTTTCTAAACAAGTTTAAGGGTTATTGGGACCAATTCCTTTCCACACAATCCTTAAGCATCCCAAGAAAGAGTCTCCAGCTGAGAATTTGGACTACACTGAAAACATATTACTGCAAACTGCAGTGGCCCATGGTGACCTTCACTGCCCCACGGCCCCTTCCAGGTAAAGCACTGAAAAACAAATCAAATATGGACAAATTGCAAGGCTGCAAGTTAAGATCACAAGCAGAATTGGTAGTTACATGATACACCACTGGGGAATAAATCTCTTCTTGGCAGATAACCAGAGCCAATAGTCTGGGCATGCTTTTGGCATCTTTGTTTTTTATTTACGCTTGCCCTATTGTGTTCCTGTGCTGGCATCTTCTGCCTTTGTTTTAAAGGGCTCTTTATGGAGACGGTTAGCTGAAATCCTCATCCTAATTTTTTTTTAAGAAAGAAATCAAGGATTTTAACAGTCTTCTATTACACTATATTTTCACAAAAACACACAATTCCAGGAAAATAGATACATACATTCACATGTACTTGAAAACGGTGCCTTGCAGTGGGTAGGAATCCCAAACATGCCATCTGGTATGTTTTTGGAATATACTCAAACCCTCTGAGATTTGAGGCAAAGCCTGCCTCTCTACTGCAACTCCCTATCTACCCAAAGGAAAGAAAAGCAGCAGACAAATAAATTCAAGCTCCTTTTTTCCACTTATCCCCCACAAAATGGAAAGAGATACTTTAGACCTCAAAAGCAGAATTCTTCCCTCAAGAATGCTTCACCATTTAAAGAAACTGCTAGGCTACAGCTGTGCCTGCACTGTACCCGTGGTGCTGTGAAGCACCCCAGAGGGAGGAGCCCTTGGGCTCCAGCAGGACTTGGCCGTGCACTGTGTGCTCACACTGTGCCACCTGCAAGTGATGTACTCCACACTGCACTGCCTTCCAGCTTCCAGAATAAAACTGGGGGATAAGGACTTTCCCAGAGGATTCAGCATGGCTATGACAGCTCTCTGCTGGCTCCTCACACTCATTGAGCATGGGCATTCCGGTGCTGCTGAGCAGGGCAGGCACATGCAGCAGAAAGGCTGCCGCTCTGTGTTCTGCAGCCAGTTCAAGGCAGAGGTGTCCCCGTGGACTGTGCCAAGACAAAAGCATTCCAGAGCAAGTCATTGTGCAACCTACCCTCAGGGCTTCCTACTGGTGCAAGCACACAACTGGGAACTGGACATGGAAGCTACTGGAGAAGTGTGTGCATGTGCCTTCTGCATACTCAGGCAGACAGGCACTGCCACTGGGCTCTTCCTGGACAGCTCAGCAAACCTCCTGTTGCAGCCTGTATCCATCACACCTCAGCAGGCTGAGGCTGCAGCTCAGGAGGTCCCACTAACCAGTGCCACCAGTGAGCGATGGGTGTCCCTGCCACAACGTGCCTGCTCATGAGGCGTCAAATGTGTGGAGAGGCCACCAGCCCACCCATGGAATGGCACAGGAGGGAAGATGGGAGCAGGGCAAAACAGTGATACCTTGCGATGCTTCACCACGTAATAGAGGATGGGGGCTCTGCTGTCAGGACGGGGTCTCCACACCAGGTCGTAGCTGTCTGTCTTGGATGTCCGTGGAGAACTGAGGATGATGGGGGCTTCGGCTGGAGTCACCAGCTCCTTGCTGGCTGCACATTGTGGAGATGCTGCTAGAGGGGTTGTCCCAGGCTTTGGCAGTCCAGCTTTATCCAAGGGCAGCTTTAAGGCGCTGTCCCTGGAAGGTGGTGTTGGAGGTTGAGCCGAGTCCAGCTGGGCATCTCGCCTGGGGCTGAGTGGAGCTCCTGGAAGACAAGGTGTCACAGCAGGGTAAATGCCCATCCCAGTCTGTGGTTAACGCAGAGCTGAGAGCCCCCTGTGCGGTACTGCCTGCTGTGCCACTCAAAAAGGCGTTGGCAGTAACTCCTTCTTACCCTGCTATAAACCACAAGGTACCCTGTCTCTCTGAAGTCACTCTTACCCTGTGTAAGTTCAACAGAGTCAAAGGAATCAGGTGGTACCTCCCCTGCCCCAAGTGAATTCAATTTTTAAGCTCTTGCTCAGTGCAAGTTCAGAAGCCATGGGGTGAGGCACTACACCCAGATGTCTTGTGTCTCTTGTGTAGAGATTGCCCAAATGTGCACGCGTGGCTCTGCCCTTAGAAGCGAAACTGGTGTCATGTCTTCCCACAGGAAGATAAGGAGACCTCAGGCAGAACAGCACTTGCAGCGTAGGTTAAATAGGAAGCAGCAGCAACACCCCGACTTTCTTCCCCTGCTTCCCCTGTCCTGGTCCTGTGTGTTAGGCTGTGACTGAATGGCCAATGACTTTGGAGAGAGGGGCTTACCCGGGCGGGCTGTCCTCAGCTGCACCATGGCTTGGGCACTGCCCACCTCGTTCTCGGCCATGCATTGGTAGATGCCCTCGTCCTCAGGCCCCACGCTGAGCAGCCGCAGCGCCCGGCGCGACAGCCGCAGCCGGTGGCTGCCCGACAGCGGCACCGCGTTGCGCAGCCACATCACCGAGGGCTGCGGGTTCCCTCGCACCTTGCACGTGAACTTGGCGCTCTGGCCCCAGGGAATGATCTGCTGGGACAGCTCCATGGTGACCTCCGGGGGTTCTGCGTGAGGAAAAAACAGACTGCTGAGCACCACTTAGCTGGGAGCACAGCATGGTCATGGCTTTACACTTTCCTCACTGGCAGGGATGAGAGCAGAGTGATGGATCCTTTCCTACCCTAAAGTCCCACTCCCTTTGTGGGGGCCCACATGGGTCTGCTTTAATGCCCCTCCTCTTCAGCATCCACATAAACTACAAAGGGAGGTAGCCCAAGGCCATCTGCCCTCTCACATGACATCAGACATCTACAAGTCACGTTTTTCTGAGCTGCAATGCTACTCTGCAAAGATTGCGCTTGTGCCATAACAACACATCAGCACCTGATGAAATGCAATCTGTGAAACATGGGGCTAATCTCCCTAAAAATTGTGAGAATGGGAAGTATGCATGGTAGAAATATCTAATGTGTAGATAGTTTTTTACTCCACAGGCTTCCCTACAAAACAGAACAAAAGCGAGACACTCCAATGTCTTCCTTATGCCAATGTCAAATATGTCTAAAAAGCAACCAGGCTTCCACTAGAAAGTATTAGAACAAAAGCAGCGCCACAAATGACAGGAGAAGAGCTTCTGCAGAGGAAAGGAGGATCCATCATCTCCAGCCCACGGTGAGAGCCAAGAAGAAGGAACTACTACCCTCAAGAAAGAATTAGTCTGGTCTCCTGGAAACTGGAACCACAAGCAGGGGTTTGCATTACATTGTGGTTTGTCCAGGGAGGGGAAGAGTGCTTTAGTGTTAGCATCTTCTGCTAGAAGAAGATGAGATGTCCAAGCCCTTCCTGAAACAATGGCTCCAGCAGCACTCACCAAACACCTGTACATTGTAGAAGATGAATGCGGCCCCAGCCTCCCCAACGCCATTGTCAGCCATGCAGCTGTAGGTGCCCGAGTCCTCCTCACTCGTGGGGTCGATCAGGAGATTGCTGAGCAGGAAGCGTGTCTTGTTGTAGGCGGAGACGCCAGAGCCATCCTTGGCCCAGGTGACCCGCGGCGGGGGGATCCCGCTGGCCACGCACTCCAGAATGAGGCTCTGACCCTTAGTGACAATGATGGTCTGAGCTTCAGGAGGATAAATTATCCGAGCTGCCTCTGCTGTGGAGCCTGGGGAGAAGAGATGGAGGAAGGAGGTGCATGAGAAAGAAGGCAGATGGTGGGAGAGCACCCTATGCACTGGGTAGGAGGGCATAACGGTAGGGCACACTGTTTTCCTGTGCTGGGGCAGGTAAATGGCAATGCAGGACCAGAGGGACATTCTGTAATGATTCTGTGCACACAGCAAAGCCACCTTGCCAAAGGGTTAAGGGTCTTTGCCCGCCCACCACCAAGAACAAATCCTAAGGAAGCATGGCAATCCCAGGGCTGCATACAAATACTCCAGGAGCAGACCTTGGGGTCTTTTGCTGCTGGAAAGGAGCTTTATCTTCAACTGATAATGGTTCACACAGAAAGCCAGCTGCACCAGACAGCACTGGTCAGTGCTCCCAGAGCTGGAGATGTGTGCTGAAGGGAGAATGGCTTACGTTTCACACGGAGCCTCTCACTGGAGACTGAAGTTTTCACCTCCTGTGTCACAGGGTTGTAGGCAGCACATTTGTAAGTCCCCTCATCCTCCTGGCTGGCATTAACGATCTGAAGGTTTCCAGATGGCATAATAAGATAATTGTCTGTAGAGAGAGAAAAGAAAGTGGCACATGGTCACAAGACATTCTCCTGTCCAGCCTCCTGGAAGACATGTAGTGTCCTGAAGAAAAGGTGGACAAGGGGGAAGGAAAAAACCATGATGTCGCAGGCAGCATGGACATCAGGGAGACCGTGCCAGGGACCCTAAAGTAACTTGTGCTCAGACAGGTGGCAAAAGGGCAAGGAGGCAGCAAGTAGAAACAGCTACTGCTGGTAAGGAAGGGCGAAACTGAGGGTCCTGTGGCAGAACCTGTTGGGACAGAGCCCTGTGCACTCACCTCGGGAGGCCTCCAGCCACTCCTGCTTCACACTGTAGCGGACCTGAGCCTTGGGGTGACTTTCGGGCAGGTCACAGGCAATCACGGCTGTGTTCCCTTCATCCACCTCGATCACATGCTGGCCGTCGAACTTGAAATCTTTGAGATCTGCAAAGAGAGCAGAAGGCAAGGCATCTCAGTGGCTGGCTAAACATCTCAGTGTCAGCTCATCCTCTCCCCATGGACTTGGGGCTGTTTCCTCATGGTGCCAGCAGAGGACTGCTCTGACCCCAGCAGTCAGAGAAACTGGCTTGCTTTCAGGGTTGTTGTTTTTTTTTCCCTCCCCTCCTTTTTCCTACAAAATAAGTAACTTAAAACATAGCTTCTGGAAAAACTGCCTGCTCCAGGGCTGGGAAACTGGGTGTGAAAAATCCTGGCTTAAGAGTAAAAAATAAGCCAACTTACTGCAGCACTCAAGTGCAGCCAAAAATGGTTCTTCTGCCACCTGCTATTTCACACACAGCTGCTGTTCTGCTACAGAGAAGCTGACTTTATAGTCATAACTCAGGGAGCCCAGCCCACTTCAAGGGTGTACAGATGCCAGGTGGGAAGAAGTGTGTGATGCCCCCTGAGCTCCTCCCACACCCGAGAAATCAGCATCTCTGCTCCAGGCACTCTTGCTCCCATCAAGTATCTCGCAGCTGAAAGTTGGTTAACCATGATGCTTCATGTGTGCCCAAGCTCCAGTTAAAAGAACAGGGACTTGCAAGGTAAACCAGCTCCTCCTCTATGTGACACAGCTGCTCCTTCCCTAAAGCAGCTGTGAAAACCCTGTCCTACTACATCCCTCTGCCCAGGCTGTGATGGGAGTTCCCACCCTGGCCAGGCTGATGTAGGCAGCACGACTGGAAGCACAGGAACTAAGAGGAAGGGGTACCTGATTTTTTGTTTTCTTTTCCCTGTTTTTTTAAAGCAGGAGGAGAGGACTGCAGTGAAACCCCACAGATCTGGCAGGGCAGGGAGCATGCCAACCTGACCCCACCAAACTTTCCAGAGAGAAAGCTGGTTTCCATTCTCTCTGGGTGTGATGGCAAATCTTGCTGAGGCACTGCAAACTTGAAGTTTGTCTCAGACAGCCTGTGCTGTGAGGGAGGAGGTTTTGTGCCAGGAAAAAAGTCCTTCATGCATTTTTACAATGCTGTACACCAGCCCAGGTGATCACTAGTGAAAACAGCACATCCTGCAGTTGGTTGTTGTCACAGGTGACAGGTCCTGCTGTCACATCATGGCTCAGGTTGGTGACTCTTCACAGGACCCAGAGCTAACAGACATCCTGAATGGCATGCCACTAATTCTGGATGAGATCACACTTACTTTGCAAAACCCCACTCTAAGGCAGTGTGTTGCATCTGCAGCCACGGCATGGCCACGTGCTGTCGACAGCTCCCTCGCCCCTAGAAACCCATCCCAGGACGTGGCACCCGTGACCTCGAGCAGTTTGGGGAGCCAGGGCAGCAGGAGGGCTGGAGGCAGGCAGGCAGCCTTCCTTGGCAGCCCCAGCCAGCAGAAAGATGTGGGGTTTGTTCCCTGGGAAATGCAGCAGTGCTCCAAGAGCGAAAGACAACTCTGGCTCCAAGCTTCTCCCACCCACAGTCATGGAAAAGTGACATGAAATTTCTCAAGCAGACTTTCTGATTAAAGTGAGATCCTTTATGGAGTTTAAATAAAAACCAGCTCTCTTGGCAAGGCATGGAGAAAGCCTCCCCGAGCGCGGTGCGGAGGGGCTGCCGAGCGGCTGCTGGGGGAGCCAGCGGTCCCGGGCCCAGATCTGAGGGAAGAGGAGGAGGTTGAAAAGAAAAGGCGAGGTTTTGCAATGTCATAAAAATGATTTGCAATGAACATGCTTAATACTTCTGGAATTTCTTGGCATTGTTCAATTAAAAAAAATAATAAAAAGAAGGAATACGGGTGAACTTCAGAAATGTGATTAATCCTTTAAGACAAGCTGAGGAGGGGAGCAATGTTTCCACTGGATATTAAAGCCAGATGAAAGTTAACTCTTAACTTGTGAAAAGCTGGCAGTGCCTCTCGCTCCTCCTCCAATGAAAGTTACTGCTGGGAAGGGAAGGATGATGGATATTTTCTCCTCTTTGCTTTTATATTTGATCAAGGAATAAAATAGAGCCACAGAAATGGAAAGAGGTGGAGAAGTGGCGAAAGCCCAGTGTCTGCCTGCCCACATTGCGCATGTTTCTCCGATCAACAAAACATAAACGAGCATTGGGAAAATTAATGTGCGCCTTGGTGGTCTGGATTCATCACAGCCAAATTAAGATTTTGGAGCCAAGGCATAAGCTCCAGCAATGCTGGCAGGGATCTCAACACACACACTTACACAAGCACGTGTACATGCACACACACCCTGAAGAGAAAAAGGGGCCCAAGAGCCTGGAAAAAGAGCAGACCCAAAGTCCAGGCATAGCAGAGCTGTCTTGAAGATGAAAAATGATGACTCTGTGCCAGGGCACCCCCTGGGATGACTGTGGGCTGGGCAGACAGGGGGCCTCTGACATGCAGCCCCCCAGATGGTGGCTCAGCCCACATCTCACAGCTGTGGGTATTGCAGCCCCACAGTAGGGAGCTGCAGCTCTCCCTAGCTTCCCCTCAGCCCAGAAGTGAGGGACAAGGGGTGAATCTGTGGACAGAGGGGGAAAGAACAGAGGAAAGAAGGGATCCTGGGGTGGCTGGGGGAACAAGAACCAAGTGCCTCCAGAAAAACAAAGTGAAACTGGCAGGGGAGAGGGGAAAAATAGCAGAACTGGGACGAACTACTTTCTCTTATGCCAAATGTATGAGCTTCCTGCCAAACTACTCTCCTAAATTCCTGCTTCCCCGCAGAGAACAAGACTGGTTTATTTGCCAGTGGATTCTGGCCACAGGCGATCTCAACTGCCCCGCCCGCCACTGGTATGGGCATGTAGAGCCATCCTTTAGTGCCAATGGGTCAGCCAGAGCTGGTGAGGAGTGGTCAGGGTCACCCCTGTCCCCCTCTGTGCATGGGACAAGCTCCCCTCACACATCCTGTTGCATTTGGTCCCAGAACAGCAAAACAGAGGGCACAGTGCCAAGCTGGGACAACCAGCTTTGTCCTGGAGGGTCCAAACAAGCTGCCTCTGAGCTGTGGGGGGATCATGCAGGTCCCCCCAGCAGGGAGGACTGGAGGACAGGATCCACGCCAGTGGTATATGCAGCACTTGCCCCTTCAGCTGCGCAGCCAGCAGCAGCCAGGCCCCACATCTAACATGCAATTTGCACCAGCAGAGTCTAACAACCACTGCAGCTGGGAGAAACCACATCCCCTCTCACTGGCTGGGTTTTCCTTCTCATATGGCAGCACCCAGCGTGCCAGCCCATGTTCTTGTCCTTAAAAGACACGCCTGACCACAGCGAAGCAAGTCCTCATCTACCAGCCATTGTCCGGGAGGTGCTGCGGACAGACAGACTGAGCACTGCCAATCCCAGCCGTGCTGGGATAAGAGGGCTATTTTTTTCCCCTTTTTTTCCCCTTTTTTTGTTTAGGAGGGAGTGCAACCAAAGGCCATTGCTTATGTCCATCTGCAGCCGGCTCTGAGGCATGATGGGGTGAACCGGGGTGCAGCCCTGCAGCCAACTGTGCTGCTGTCACTGGGGAGGGAAACCAGCTGAGTCCCAGGGCTGGGGGCCAAGCAACGAGGCAGGCAAGACACAGACGATTAAATTAATGGGAGACCATAAATAACTTTGGAGAAGTAGCAATAGTAAATGAAATTACGACCCCCAAGGTAGAAGCTCTCCCTATTTCTCTAGGGAAGAGCGAAAGAGGAAAGGGAGGGAAAGGGAATAGGCAGGAATGGGGTCCTCCAGCCTGGGGGCAGACACCTTCCACTATTTCCCCCGCAGCTGTGAGAGCAGCCTAGGGCTATAGCTCTCACTCCCCACTCAGCCAGCACTGCAGGAGCCTGGGCACTGGTGCTGTCACCACCAGATTCCTCCCACCCTGCTGAGACAGGCACAGCCCCACAGACTCTTGCCTACTCACACCCTCCCACCACATCTCCCCCACCCTGGGCCCATCTCACAGTCCTCATGCCACAGTTCCGCTGGCTCACAAAACACCACCTGTGTTTTCCTTCTCTCCCCTCCTCACACCGCCTCTGCCCCTAGGGCCAGAGCCCCTGTGCCTGCTCTACATATGCTTTTCCAACAGGCAGCCATCCCCTTCCTTCCCTCCCTCCCTCCCTCTTGCCATTGCCTCTGGGGAGTATCAGTGGAGAGGCCCTGGCAAAGGAAAATGAATGGGGCTGTCTTCAGAAAGCAGCTGCAAATTCCTGGGGGATGCCCAGCCCGACCCCGTGCAGGGTCACTGCCCACAGGCGCCACACGCTGAGGCCCAGCTTTCCACACGTGCTGCCGCAAGGCTGAGAACTGACCTCACCCGTGGCACCGATGGAGGGAACAGGGCAACGAGCCGCCCTTGCCCACTGCATTCCCCAGACACAGGTACCCGCAATCCCACACCCCTGGCCACAGGGACACTGGAACGGGTGGAGTTTTTTTGCTGCCCCCCCCCCCCCACCACCCCAAATCTATTTTTCTGTTTTGTTTTCAAACATCATGTCTATCCAGATCAGGCTTGCCACTGTGTTTGCTACTCTGATTTTCTATGCACACAGATGAGTGCTGGGAGTTACACAGCTCTCGCTACCTCTGCTCATCAGCTTTGCTTCAGCCCTGCACTTCAGTTGCTCCTGTGAGCTCCTGACCTTCCAAGCCTCTGGCTGTTGCAGAACCAGCCCTCAGCACCATGTACAAGTCCCTGGTGGAATCACTGGGCCCCACCAGAGCCCACTGCAGCCGTGCCTTTTACATACAGCACCTCTACCCAGGAGAGGGGCTGGGGCAGGGCTTTCTGGCAGGATGGCAACTTTGCTACCTAGAATCAGGCACAAAAACATCTCTCTCTTCTTTGCAGCTGTCATTCATATAAAGGCTTAAAGCCTGTCTTGGAAAACCAGGAATACACCCATTTTATCCATACAAGCTGTCCCAGACTGCAGTGCTGCCCTGGGGCCTGCAGAGCTGATCTCGTGCCCTATGATCAAGACAGCATCAGCAGATGTGACCTGCAGTGACCCGCACTGATATGCCACGGGCTGCCAAGGTTGTGTGGAGCACTAGTTCAGCTCTAATTGGACTCAAAGGTGCCCAAGTAATGCCTGAAGTGCTGCTCCCTTTGTCACTTCATGAAATCTTTCCCTTCTGCAAATCCCTCCTCCCTACACCTCTTGGATATACAACAGGTATTTTATCTCTGCTGGAGAAATTAAATGCAAGTTTCAACCAGCTCTCTGAGCCGGGGGAAGAGAGACGGCCTTGACATCCTGGTGATGCAGATGAGAGAAGGAGGTGTGAGTCCCAGGGCTATGCCGAGGCTGCCAGCACTGCAGTGATGGTTATCTGCTTGCTGACTGCAGCAAAGCACAGCAGGCCCTAGGGGAGCTGGCACACAGAGCCTGGGGCGCCCCAGAGTGCTCCCTTCAAGGAAGGCTGAAAGAAAGGAGGGGAAATAGCCTAAAAGTTAACCAGACCATGTTACCTACACTCCTCAAAACCTAACAAATCACTTCTTCCAATGACTCCAGGTCCTCTTCCAAAATAAACCTAAGCCTTGAAAGTATTTCTATTGTCCTCCTTTCCCCCACTGCTTTCATTCACACATTCCAGTTTCACTTTTCCTCTGCCACCCCAAAATAATTTTTGGATGGAACCAAGACTTTCAGAGAGTTTCCTATCAGCCCTGAAGGTTATCAGGAGGAGATGTATCAACTGCAATGCTGACCTGCCAGGCGCTTTCCTCTCACCACGGTCGCCACTGATTTAGCTCTGAGCAAGGTGCTGTAGAGGAGGTCTGGAGCAAGAGAAAGAGCCTGGGACACACCTGCTACCACAGCTTTCAAACTCAGTCCCACCACAAAGTGGTGCTCCCTGTTCTTTCAGACCACTGCAACACCACTGTTGCAAGCAGCCTCCAGCTCATGAACATGAGACTGGTTATTTGAACGCCTGCAGAAGGTTTTCCTCCCACACCTTCAGCCCCACATCTTTACTGGGGTGCCCTATCTCCCTCTCCACTCATTGACTGCTAATCTTCCCCACCTGGGTGCTATCTATCATCTGAGGTTATCCAGGTGTGTGGGATACAGCCTCTGCCATCCCTAGCTACCCCAGAGTATGAGGGACCCATGCAGCACAGCACAGAGGGTTTCCACAATGGATTAGTTGCTTGATCATCCAACCTCGGGCTCAGTTTTGTGAGCTCCACTGAATGGTGCTCCTGACTTCTTCTCAGAAGTGCATTTGCCACGACAGGAATCACAGCAATGGCCAAGTCCTTCTCTATGGCACACACACCCCCAGTTGCAATTCAGCAAGCAAAGGGGATTTGGCTCCTGGAGAGGGCTGATGCACTACTCAGAGGCTTTGACTTGTCCTGAAGGACATGGTGGTGGAGCCTCCTGGTGCTTTAGGACCTGTCCCCCATCCACCACTAAAGCAGTCAGATAGGTCAGACATACTTTTCCCAGGCTGGTGGTGGTGGGCTGGGGTGTGAGTAAAAAACGAAAAGGATCAGCTAAGCAGGAGCTGATCAGGCCGAGGAGCTGTGCACACCCTACTCTCCTAAATTCAAACCATGCCCTTGGTAATCCCATCCACCTCTCCCCTCCTTTCCTTCTCTCTATCAGGCCACCAGCACACACAGCCCCCTTTCTGCTGTGGAATGTGTTCTCCGAAACTTAATCTCAGCATGGGGCTCAGGCCAAATCCCCCATGAGATTCGGCCCCGTGACAACCCCCTCCCACCCTGCCTCAGAGTTCAGCAACTCTCTCCTTGCTTTCCCTGGCCTCCTCCTCCTCCCACCCAGCCTGGCCTAAACATTTCACTCCTGATTAATGTATCAGTGACAAGCCAATAGTTCTTGGCTTTAAAGCAAAGCCAGGCCCCATTCTGCACAAACATCTTCACGTCTTCATTTTCTTAAGATTCAGCCCCAACTCCTTTTTGCTGGGAAAGACGAAGCCCTTTCTACGCTCAGGGACTGTCACTGCAAGGCAACAGCAGCCTCTTCTGCACACACTTCCTCCACCAAACACTGTGTGTGGATTTCTGAGAAGGTGGAACTCTCCACTGCTCTTTCTCACATGCATCCAAATACAGTCCCTTCTGGCCAAAACCAAGTGCTTGTAAGAAAAATTGCCCTCCTAAGACACCTCTGGCCACGCACATGTCTCCCAATGCCAGAGGGCAGCAGTGAGGAGCATGTAAGCTCAGAGATAGGAGCAAAGTCCCTTGCTCAGAGTTGTTTCTCAGGAAGGCAGTAAAACTTAGCACACACTGACCCTGTGCAGGCAGCAATCCTGCAGCAGCCCCAGCAGCAGTTGGGCCATCAGCACCAGCAGGTACTATTTATAAAACTCCATCAATAAGTCAGGAACCAGAGGAGGCAGCCTGACTGTCAGGAAACCAACCACACACACAAGCCCCACAGCTCAGGTATTCCCTGGTCTTGCAAACACTTCTCCCTGAAGGACAGCTCTGCAGCCTATCACACAGGAGGAGGACAGCTTGGGTCAGACTGGGCCATACCATGTCAGCCAGTCCAGGATCAAAAATGCTACAAAAGGGCCTATGCCAAAGGAGTCATTCCTTGATGCCAGCACGAGCAAGCAAGAATGGACGAGCCTCTCAAGACATGTGAGTGACTGCCCAAGCAAAGCAGGGGCTGTCAGAGAACTAAAGCTACTCACTAGCTAAGGTGACCACTGCAGGGACACTGGCAATGACTCCTTCAGGCACACGAGCAATGCACTGGTATCGCCCCACGGTGCGGTTGTTGAGGGCCGTGATGCTGAGCTTCCCTCGCTCCACATGGATACCCAGCACCTCGTCTGATCCAGCTAGCTCCTTCCCGTTCAGTCTCCAGGTGAGGTTCACTCGGGGGGGGTCCACCACACACCCCAGGGTGACTGGGCCTCCAAGTTTTTGGACAATAGAAGCAGGCTGCACTGTGACCTGCAGAGATTCACCTGCACGGAGGGGAAAAAAAATGGGAATAAGAAAGCTCTGTGAGACTCAGCAATAGAATGGACAGAGGAAAAAGCTGCAGTGGTATACATTTCGCACTTCCAATGGCCTCTCCATCCCCTTTACTCCTCACACACCCAACCTAATTTTTAGAGATGTACACCAGCCCCATTTCTTCCTGGCACAGCCTGAGAGAATGTCCCACTCCAAATGTATCCTCCTCTGGAAGAGGGTTTCAACCCAGACCTTTGGTCAAGGCTACTCAGGGAGCAGCAGAGAGAGGAAACCTCTTTGTCCGTGAGGCTATGCTAAACAGCACGGAGGCAAACCAGAATGGCTAAGAAAAGACACTCACTCAGTTTGGCAAAACAGCTGGCAGCCGCAAGCACGAGGCAAGGGATGGGGGACATGGGCCTCTTCCTTCCACGTGTCATTGCCATCCCATGCGGTGTGACCTGGGGCGCCCAGGGAAGGGTCCCATAAGCTGCCTCAGGGGATGCAGTGGATTTGTGGCAGCAGACTCCTGCGGATGACAAGAGACATGATGGATGAGACCCTCAGGCTTCCCTCTGCTTTCCAGCCCTGCCTGGCTTCTCTACCAACATCCCTAAACTGCCACAGATTCACCAAGCCAGTGGCCCGAGGAGACTACAGACGCTGATGTGAGCATTTATCTTCTCCAGCCTCTCCCCCAGGCACAGCTGGGAGTCTCCCAAGACATCCCATCCTCAGTACACATAGACACACACTCCCCTTCCCCATTTCGTACTTGGCACAGTGAATGACAGTGATGCACACCAGGCAATTTTCAGGAGCAAACCACAAATATTTCCAACAAAGTGTCACTGAAGATATCCACTGAGTGTTGCTGCCACTTCTTGGCTATATCTGGAATATATTCTATTTTGAACACTAAAGTAAATGAGCAATACAAGTCCATTCTAACTAAGAGACTCAACCTATGAAAATACTTCAGATAAACTGTTCTGCCTGAAACACACCACCTATTTTAAGTCTACGCAAACCACCAGGTTCATACTTGAAAGCGTCAACTAGCCCCAAAAAACTAGAGATGTAAGGCCACCTGTCACAACCCAGGTTGCTGTGAAGAGCTGCACACTGCAGCAGCTGCTTTGGAGACTCATGAACAAACACTAAAGCAGACAAGCCAGGTCAGGGAGATTAAAGACCTCAGCAGCTGCCCCAAGAGACACCTCAGATGTCAGACTGAGTTCATCTTTAATCAAAGGCAACAGGCTGAAGTCAAGAGGAGATTTCCCTCTACTGGTATCGTAATACAGCTATAGGATTTTGAGCTCCCTTCAGTTGCAGCTAAGATGACCTGCAAGTCTGAAGGAACTGCAGAATTGCCCCTGTGGCATGTCTACATGGAAGAAGCCCAAGACCAAACCCAAAGCAGCCATGGCAGCCAGCCCAAACAGCAGTTATACTACCTGCTCCCCTTGCAGCAATCAGGTCATTAGGCACAATCACCATCTTCAGGAGCACCTGACTCCAGGGTCACTGCTCGAGCCATCACCTGTTTGAGCATGGGCTCTCCATACCCATCCCAGTCAAAAAGAGGGCACAAGTTCCTTCAAGCATAACTCCCAAAATTAAACCTCCTAACTCCCAAAGCAAGGACTGACACATACTCCCCCTGAGACACCTGGTGAGTTGTTCAAGGCAAGGCTGATTATTGCTAGCAAGGAAACCACAGCATTTGGGGAAATATCACCAAGCTACTCTCAAATGACTTTGCTTCTTTTGGAGACAGCAAAGGTGCAAAAGTGCAGCACAGGGCAATGTCCATGGCCAGCCATGCTGAGGTCTACATCATAACAGCAAGAATTCAGCAGGCTGGCTTGCACGCCTCTCTGCAAATTGGGCTGTCCCTCTGACAGCCTCACAAGCTGTCCCTTCTCCCCCCCACATCCCAGAGCCCTGCTTGAAGAAGTCATGGAAGAGACATTCACATAGAGCTGAGAAGAGAGAAGAAAAGCCTCCTCTAAGCTGGTGATTTCAAAAGGAAGAAACACCAAGTAAAGCCACATGCTGCTGGAGTTTTGGAAAGGCCACAAAGAGCATTGTTACATGGCCCTTTACAGGCCAGTATGAGCCCAATGCACTGACTGGCCCAGCAGGCTCTACACAAGCCAGCTCTTTACAGGAGTTACACAGTCATGGGTAGAGTGTCTGTGAGGCCAAGATGACAAGCCCTGCTGAGAGGCAGAGTAAATTAAGTCAAGCTTGGCATGGCCCAGTGTGGCTTCCAGGCATCCAGGAGCACGGACGGAGCTCAGACATTGGGCATATCCTGAAGGCATCCAGAGAGAACAGCTAGGCCATACTCCAGCTACTGCAGGCCCCGTTACATGTGAAAATCCCTCTGGGTAACCTCCAGTGCCAAAGAGACAAGACAGCAACTTCTCTCCCACGCATCCTTCTTGGAGTTCACTCTCCTCACCTGAGAAGAGTCTCAAAATTTCCCCCACCAACCAGCGCACAGTGTCATACAAGATACTTCAGTGATTCACTTGGAGACCCATCTGAGTTGCTCAAGTTTTTCTCCATGTCAGACAGCCACCAAAGCACCCTTCATTATGCCACAGCCACCACGGGAAGTCACCACTGATGATGACTGTAAAAGTGCCCTGGGTCTGTCCACACCAGAACATGCAGTGCTGACACCACTGCTGATGCACAAGTTAAGGTCCCACTAATTACACTCATCTGGAAAAGACTTTGAGGTAGTTCAGGCTTAAAAACACCCCACACCATAAGGTTTGCTGGAGATGGAAAGCCTTTCACTGATGTAAAAGAAACATTCTGGGGTAGGACTTACTGTCTGGTTCCTCAGTGCTGGAAGCCTACGGAGCAAAGCTGACTCATTCCCCCTATCTGGATGGGTTTGGCAGCAGGATGGAAAAATGCTGTATGGAAAGGAGTTGCTCCCTGGAGCCCAGGCTGAGGGAGGGGGTAGGCAAAGACATTCCCAATCAGACCTCCCTGCAGCTCTGCGTTGCACAGAGCCCCTGGCCAGAAGGGCAAAGCCAAAGGCGCAGAACTGTGCATGAGACCCCTCGTGAGCTAGGACCACCCAGGCACATCGATGCAACGACTGAACTGGCTGCCTCAGGTCTGTGAAAAGACGAAGAGCAAAAGGTGGGGAGGAAAAAAAAGGGGAGCTCACAAAATTTGGCCACAGCACTGGGCAGATTGAACAGTATTGAGCAGAGAATGAGGAGAGAAGGTGTGTTGCAACAAGTGTGTGTATGGTACCTCCCCAAACCTCCAGGCAAGAGTATGAGCTCTAAATAGGGACATGTGGCCATTTCTTTCACAGCTGAGTGAAGTACAAAAAGTAAATGGCCAGCATAAAAATAATGAGGAAAATGAATAAAAACATCAATTCCAAAAGAACTATTAGGATCCAGAGCCAGATTTTGAAATTCTCAGCTTTTACAATTGAAGCCAGATTTTCAAAAGCATTCAGTTCTCAACATGCTGAGCTCTCCTGAATAGGCAACCAACTTATTTCGATGCCTAAATGGGAGCTGACCTCTTTTGAAAATGCTGTCCTTAAGCAGCCTGCAATAGTGCAAAGCAAGGAACTTTATTAATCAGGCAGCTTTCGATCTGCCTTGTGTCCTCCCAGCAGCACCAGAGTGGACTGCAGTGGGAGAGGAGGCAGAGGTGGGGAGTGGAGGAGACACCAGGCACTCCAGCTGACTTCCCAGAGGTGGTGGTCCCGGGCAGGGGCTGCAGGGCTGCTGTATGACAGGCTCCTGCTCTGTTGCCTCCCCTCTCCAAGGCAGGTACCTTGCGAGGTGCCCCTGGTTGCCGGCACTTCTGTAGCCACCAATAACACCACCTTTGACAGCTCCTGCTTAATTGCTATCTAGGAAAAGAAAGAGTTAAAGTAATTAAAAGAGCTTCAAGAGGGAGGGAAAACAAAAAAAAAATTGTTTATTTATTTTAAATTCTTTCCTGCCAGGTTAAAATAACAATTTCCTGTCGGTGGAGCTCTAAGTTCCTTTCAGACAGCCCAGTAAATCAAAAGAGGGGCCATTAAGAGAACAAAATTAACGAGAGCTTAATCAGTTAAGGAGGGGTGGTGGGGGTGTAAAATCTGTCGGCTTGGCTTCCCACCACACGCCTAAGCCCAGCGAGGCCCCTGCCTGCAGCCCCAGCTGTGCCATGGCAATGGAGGGCACTGCAAAGGCAGCGGAGCGAGAAAGGAAAACCAGAGGTGAAGATATAAAAGGGAAGAAAGGCCCGCGCCTGCGTGGGGGGGTGACAAATCTCGAAAGGAAAAAGGGATTTGAATTAAGCACAAGCTGCAGGAGAGGTGTCTGCTGATTAGAAACTGAAGGTTTTACTGAGGAAATGGAGCTCACAGCCCCAAGCCCCCTCCTGCTTAACAAGGGCCAGCCAAGCAGCCCTTGTTACTGCCACATTGCCTGTAATTTACAAGGCTCCCAAATAGGAACCAGCCTGTGCCCCAGCTCCGGGGCAGCATCCCGCACCACACATCCCAGCTCCGCCGGCAGGCTGCGGGAATGCTCCAGCAGACCGGGAGCTGCGCCACATCACCGACGCGCGTGGCAGTGCTCCGGGGTTGTGCCAGGCAGAAAGACCTTGGGAAGTTCTTCCTGCAAGGGATGAACACTGGGAAGGGGTAAGGACTGCTCTGCACCGAGGGAAAGGCTGCAGCAACTTCAGTCCATCTACCAGCTGGGGACACCCTGGGTGACTCTGGAGAATTCGCTGCAGCTGCTCTCTGTTTCCAGCAGGTCAAGTAGGGACAGTGATACTCCCAGCTCTCTGTTTCATACATTGAGACCCCAGCCTTTTAGAAAAAGCAATGTCTTACACAGTATTATGAGCCAATTTTACTTGTAATCATTAGTTTTTAATATAAGACAGTACTTTTTTCCTGCCTAAAGCAAAAATCACTGAAAATGTGAAAAAGAAAAGAGCAACAGTACCCCTTTGTTTTACAAACTGAGGAATCTGAGGGCTAGAAGAGGAAGCCAGCCTGGCCCAAGGTTATCCAGTAAAGCAGCGGCAGGTGGGGCTGGAAATCAAAAGCTCTCTGACTGGAACCTCTATCCCATCAAGCAAGCTGTTCTTGGATCCCAAATCTTTTCCATTCCCTCTGAAAAGTCCCACTGTACAACTGTATAATCCTCTAGCTGCAAAAATACTGTCCAGGTAACATACCTGAGCAGATCAGCTGCAAAGTCTCTGCATGATTCCTGGGCATGGACAGCAATCTGGACATCCCTTGACTGCTTCTCCCCAACCCATCAAACAATAAATTCCCACAGGGCAAAATGAACCTTTACCCAACCCCCACCCCCATTTCAAAGTATTAATTTCACACTGTTAAGTTATGTTCATTTTCTCTGAAAGAGTTTGGGAAAGGGACAGGCTGGTGCAGGGCAGAAGCTCCCCCTCGCACGGAACAGCATGGGCAGCTAATGGGATGGGTGTGCAGGTGCCATAGGGAGTGGCAGGATCCCAAATGGGAAGTGGCTGCTGTCAGGAGCGGGCAGAAAGGCAGAACCCAATATTACACCATGTTTGAAGTCAAGGAGGTAGCACACTGTTTGTGGAAACAGGGATAAAAGCTTGCCTGTTTTTCCCTCTGTAGCACTGAGAGCTGCTGATTTCAGTGTGCATTAGCTCTTTTGACATAGCCCTTGACTAACTGTATGAGGGGTCCCCTCCTCCCTTTTTTAAAGTGATTAGAGAAAAAAGACTCTCTTAGTGGCTGCTTGTGAGCTCAGAGAGTCCATCAAAAAGCCACAACAGAGAAAGCCTGGGATAAATTCATGCTCATAGTCAGAAGGAAAATATCCAGAATAAAACCTGGCACGGCACAACCACCACAGATCACTGACTTTTCCTAAAAACTGCAACTGGGTGACCCTAAAAAAGAACCACAGTTTTAATTTAAGCAAATCCTGAGCAAAAGACACCTCTTTAAAAAATAAACTAAACTTGCAGGTAAAACATCTCTTTTCCTTGAATAGAAGTGCTCATGCAAACCAAATCAGCAATAAACCAAACATGCAAACATCTTTGTAACATTTTTGTCTTCCTCCAGATGAAGCTACCTCCCTGAGCAGTTCTTTCCACAACAGCCTGCAGCATCACCAGGGAGAAGGCTGGGCATGCTGGCTTTGAATTAGCAACAGGATGCAAAGCCTTCTCATAGCCTGACTTTTGCTCATATCCCTGAGGACCCAATGCCTGCAGTTTCTGGCACCTCTCCATCCAACAACTCCTCTGAACTGAGCGCCACTTTCCAGCTGGCATTGATCAGACTGACTTTGCTGAGACCCAGCAAACCCCTTCACGTTGGCATGTCATTAGCCAGCAAGCATGAGGCCGCCTGAAGAATGAAATGTCACCCTCACACCTGCTATGGGCTCCCCAGTGTCACCATGGCAGTGGCACCACAGCGAGCGTGGCTCACCTTGGGCGCTGCCTGTGCCATGGTGGTCCCAAGCTGGTTGGACCCGCCAGCCAGGGCAGCTCTAGTGCAGGCGGGCCACGGATGCAAGGATGGCCTTGCCCCACAGGANGGCCCTTTTTGCTTTAGATAAACACAGGCAGTGTCAAGTGTGAGGAGGGGGGGGGAAGGATGGGGTTCAACTGCCAGTCAAGCCTCGGGCCCTCAATGAAGCCCGGAGGCCTACCCTAATCTGCTGCATGCTTGCCATATGGGAGCTGTGTTGCCCTGGGAAACACTAACAGGCAGAACGGAGCTTAATAGAGTCCATATTCATTGTAATGCAGTGAAATGGCTCGAGGGACTATTGCCCCTTGGGTCTGTTTTCATTCTTCTGTTCCCCCTCTTTCTTTTCTCTCTCTCTCTCTTTTTTTTTTTAATAAATTTTTTTCCTCCCCTCCTTCTCCCCCTCCCTTTTTTTTTTCCTGTTTTGGTTTTTTTTTTCTCCTNTGGGAAAGGGACAGGCTGGTGCAGGGCAGAAGCTCCCCCTCGCACGGAACAGCATGGGCAGCTGATGGGATGGGTGTGCAGGTGCCATAGGGAGTGGCAGGATCCCAAATGGGAAGTGGCTGCTGTCAGGAGCGGGCAGAAAGGCAGAACCCAATATTACACCATGTTTGAAGTCAAGGAGGTAGCACACTGTTTGTGGAAACAGGGATAAAAGCTTGCCTGTTTTTCCCTCTGTAGCACTGAGAGCTGCTGATTTCAGTGTGCATTAGCTCTTTTGACATAGCCCTTGACTAACTGTATGAGGGGTCCCCTCCTCCCTTTTTTAAAGTGATTAGAGAAAAAAGACTCTCTTAGTGGCTGCTTGTGAGCTCAGAGAGTCCATCAAAAAGCCACAACAGAGAAAGCCTGGGATAAATTCATGCTCATAGTCAGAAGGAAAATATCCAGAATAAAACCTGGCACGGCACAACCACCACAGATCACTGACTTTTCCTAAAAACTGCAACTGGGTGACCCTAAAAAAGAACCACAGTTTTAATTTAAGCAAATCCTGAGCAAAAGACACCTCTTTAAAAAATAAACTAAACTTGCAGGTAAAACATCTCTTTTCCTTGAATAGAAGTGCTCATGCAAACCAAATCAGCAATAAACCAAACATGCAAACATCTTTGTAACATTTTTGTCTTCCTCCAGATGAAGCTACCTCCCTGAGCAGTTCTTTCCACAACAGCCTGCAGCATCACCAGGGAGAAGGCTGGGCATGCTGGCTTTGAATTAGCAACAGGATGCAAAGCCTTCTCATAGCCTGACTTTTGCTCATATCCCTGAGGACCCAATGCCTGCAGTTTCTGGCACCTCTCCATCCAACAACTCCTCTGAACTGAGCGCCACTTTCCAGCTGGCATTGATCAGACTGACTTTGCTGAGACCCAGCAAACCCCTTCACGTTGGCATGTCATTAGCCAGCAAGCATGAGGCCGCCTGAAGAATGAAATGTCACCCTCACACCTGCTATGGGCTCCCCAGTGTCACCATGGCAGTGGCACCACAGCGAGCGTGGCTCACCTTGGGCGCTGCCTGTGCCATGGTGGTCCCAAGCTGGTTGGACCCACCAGCCAGGGCAGCTCTAGTGCAGGCGGGCCACGGATGCAAGGATGGCCTTGCCCCACAGGATACACGTCCTGTTTTCCACAGCTACCAGGAGAGGAGCCCTGTGCTAAAACAGAGTATATACACTGGCTTTTGCTGCCCCTTGGCGTGCCCTGAAAGCAGCTCCAGTCCTTGAAAAGACAAGGCTAAACCATAAGAAAAAAAGAAAACCCACCTCCTTTCTTCAATATCATGCTCCCCCCATGCCCTAGACACTTAATTTACCTCCTTCCCCCCCGGCTTCCCCCTCCATTCTGAGTAAATTCAATTTGACAACCCTGCTAATTGGATAAACGCTGCTCCCTACGCTCCTTTAAGGCTGCCCGCTTTTCTCTCCTTGTTTTTGGAGGGCGATTGTGGCTGTTCTTTAACATGAATTCCATCTGCTTTATTTCTCCTCTGCCCATTCAAGACCCCTCCTGAATATGTATGAGGGGCTGCGCCCCCCCCNCTTTCAAAAGGACGAAGTCCCTGGAGAGCTCTAATCTGGAGAGGCTGGGGGCTCCCCGAAGGGCTGGCCAGCCGATGGGGCAGGAGCGGGAAGGGGGAAGGGAGAGAGTGGAGGTGGTTAGGGAGGCGAAGGAGAGGTGGAGGGCAAGAGGAAAGTAGTAACTAATAAGCATGCAGCCGGCCAGCTGTCAAGATGCTGACAATACTGCTCCGGGTGCAAAGAGCCCGGCAGCCAGCGCTGGCACGGAGCTGGCGCAGGGTCCTCCCGGGAAGCGCCTGCCTCCCCTAAGAGCCTCTCCGAACGTGGCACAAGTGAAAAAAAAAAAGGGAAAAAAAAAGAAAAAAAAAAGAAAAAAAAAGAGAAAGGCGCAGATGGAGTGTGCTGCACAGCCTCTTCAGAAACAAAGTGCACCTAGGAAACAGATGTTGTTGTTGCAACAAGCCTGGAACTACTGGCTGCTCTCTGGCTCCTTCTCCCAAGTGCGTGCAGGGAGAAAGTGGCCCTGGAGCAGCTGCCAAGGCTGCCCCCGTGGCTGGGACAGGCTGCCTCTCCAATCAAAACCTTTCAGTCCAGCTTCACTCTCAAACTGGGAGAGCTGCCACAGTTTTGGACCAACTTTTCCCCAGCACTCGCCATCCTTCTCATTCTTGATCCACCTGTAGACTCGCCGCCTTGCAGCTAAGGTCCCAGTTTAGAGAGCTGAGGAATCCTGAAAGGGGTGTACATCTGCAGCACTTATAGAAAGGTGCAGGCCCTGCATTCAGGGGCTTGATCTTCATATGTCCGAGAACCAGCAGAATTGCTGCTATCAAAGTCATGTGAGATCAAGGCCTCACAGAGGTGCAGCTCAACCTACTCTCTTGCCAAGGCTGGTGTCAGGAAAAAAGGGTCAGGATCCCCTTGAAAACCGCATCAGTGTAGTCACACACTTGTGATGAGTTATCTGCTCTGGAATGTTTTCAGTTTTCCTCACAGCTGCTACAAATTCAGCTGATGGAGCAGCAACAAAGTCTTGCTTTTTTGAGGCTTTGCTATGGGACAACGCTGAATCTTCATGGTAAGAAATACTTCAGAGGCAGCAGGAAAGGGGTCACCCACTGATACCAGTATGATGTGAAAACACACCTTCAGTCTTAGCAGCAAGGGATTTAGTGCACTGCATTACTTGCCTGAAGCATTCTCTCCTGCCATATGAAAACAATACTCGCTTTATCATCCCCATCACAACTAAAGCCAGAGATCAGTGTCAACACCGTCAGAGCTGCAGACAGGTGCTGTACTAAACACAGAAGAAGAAAACCCCACGTCCTCTAGACTTCACACCATTGGGTAGAAGAGTTAGTTACTTTAGGATGCTTGATACAAGCACTAACAAAATTTACCTGTTTATACCTTTTTGGTCATTGGACAAAGAGGAAAAGCAGGTAACAGAGAGCTGGGAATAAGTGAGTGAACATCTGGGTATGAAAAGCCTAGGGAATGGCTCTGCTGGCAACTGATGCAGTGGGACCCACAGGATGGGTGCTGAGTGCCAGATGATACAGCTGGCTCTGGTCTGGGCTCCACCACACTGAATCCTACATTAACATGAGCCAGGCCTCAGGTTGTTCCCTCCCTGTCAGCAGCTGCAGTGGAGGAGGGTGCAGGGAGCAATGGGCAGTTCCCACCAGGAGCTGTCATCACACAGGCACAGATGTGCCTGTGGGTAGTTTACATTACTCAGAGCAGTGCTTTTGTTTTCCCCTTCTCATCCTTTGCAAACAAAAAAACACCAAACCTTGAAATCTGATGTTGAGAGTCTAACTGCCTCTTGGGTTAGGGAGAGGTCAGAGAGAAGCCAGGCCCAGCAGACGCAAGGGAAGTGATGCTGGACAAAAGCCCTCAGAGATACTAAAGGGAAGTGTGGAATAAAGGTGACAGAAAAGAAAAAGCAGGAAAATTAAATTTAGATGAGAGGGTCAAGAGAGAATAAATAGAGGAGTTGGGATTTTTGCAGATTTCCTTATGTTGCATTTGTCCCCACTGCTTCAGGGCAAGGACATGGCAATGCCATAGCTCACCTGCCTCATGTATATCCAGGCTCATGTCCTTGTCCTGTTTTCCTCTAACCAGGGGCTGTCATCTCACACCATCACCTCTCAAGCAATTCTCTCTCCCCAGCTGACACTCTTCCACTTAATTTAAATGTGGCCTGATCAGAATAGCAGGTAAACCACTCCTGCTCTCCACCAGAAACTCCTTGCTGCTCTAAGACAAAAGCTTAATCAACAGATACTCCTCCGCAGCATGCCCTGGTCCCAGTGAAACAGCATTTTTCCATGGGGATCCCGAACAGGATGCTCTTATCCAAAGCTGTTTTCACTCTGCATTGCTTCCCCAGCAGCTCTTGGAGAACACATGCAGCCAACTCTCACTCTGCAACTACAGGACATCAAGATGTTGACCAGAACAACCATTTTGCCACTGATGTGGCAGCAAGGCTAAAAAAACCCAAACCCTAAGCTACCTAATATCACCCTACGGCCTCTCTGCAGCCAGAGCAGTGGTCAAGAATGGGAAGGAAGACCACAAATCATGGCAAAGGTGTGACATGGAGCTGCTCTGAAAAGGCCCATCTCCATTTTATTGTTGCTGTCACATGATGGGGTCAAGCTTTCAACAGGACAGACAATAAATATCCCAGCATCCATTCATGCTGGTAACCACCAGCTGAAACACTCCTCTCTCTGTATTACGTGAACCAAAGCATAGAGGAGTGGTGGACAAACCCCACCAGTCAGCATCTGCATGGAGCACAGCAGGAGTGCTTGGGGAGCAAGCACATTTCAGTGTCTGTCAGCTATGGCCACCTGCAAACTGAGACTCAGAAGCTCTTGTTCACAGAGTAGATCACAAGCCAGAGACAGCAGCTATGGATGCCTTTTAACAGCAGCCCACATCTTCATATGCTTAAACATGAGCCTACCTTTAAGTACCAAACTAAAAGAAAAGAAAAAAAAAATCCAAATAATCTTTGTCTAGGAACAATAGAAAAATCTTGTCCATGTCAAATTAGAAACAGTAATAGAGTGAAACAAATACATGAATTAAAAAAAACCCAAACCACAAACCAGAAAAAGTCCACAGAAACTGCCAGTGACACTGTTAAGCCTTCCTTGGGGGAAGCTGCTGTGGGGAAACTTTCCTGTTGGCAGAGCAAAGACTTGGGTAGCTTTCCTAGGCTCTGAACCTTCATCTGGTGTGTAAGTGCAAGGGTGCCTGCAACTGTTGCAGTAAAAAATCGACCAAGCTTATCATAACCCTTAGCCAGCGGCACAGGAGAAATACCTGCTAAAACAACACATCCTCTGGATTATAACAGAGGACTTGATTCTACTGCCACCAGAATCAGCCTGATCTTTGCCACGACTTCAATGGGAGCAGGCCCAGAAACTGCATTAACAAGCACAAGGCTAGTTTAACACAGTTGACATCAAAATCCAGAGGAGCACACAAAAGAGACAGGACAAAGTACTTGCCAGTAACGTCAATACAAAGTTTAATCCCCAGATGGCTGGCTTTAGAGACATCCCCATCACCACCATAAAGAGAAACTGCCTTCCAGTTTGCACTCCTTTCAGCAATGACTTGTTGCTGGGATGCAAAAGAGCACAAGCCCATTTTTCTTGTCCTTTGAAGATGGTATTTAAAAGTTGGGGATTTTTTTTCTTTCATAAATTTGGGAATAAATGGGAGGCTTTACTCTCCATAGCTGTCACTAAATTGCTTTTCACTAACAATAATAATTTTCGTTATGAGAGCAGGTCAAAAGCCTCTAGAACTCTCTGCTGGGACAAATTTCCCCTGGAAGACATGTTACTACTCCAAAAAACACAAGAGGAAGCTCAAGGCTAACAAAACAAAGGGAAAGAAATGAGTGTCCATAGAAGATGCTCTGGCTTGTGCCAATTGTCTAAGGTGGGGTGCGGGGATTAGTGCCGAGTGCCAGAACCCAGATGGGCTGAGCCCTACTTTGTGCCATGATCAGCAGCTGCCATGCTGCCCCAAAACCCCACGGGGCCCACCCCGAGGTGAAAAATCACGGGGGACACACTCACAGTGGGGTCTCAAGATGGGTGACAGATTTCCCCTCTTCCTAGAGATGAAGAGGAGAGGGTTGCATTGTTTAGGATTTTTTAAAGGTTGTGCTTGCGTGTTATTTGCCCCAACAATCAACAGGCCTTTCCAAAAACGATGGTCCCGTTGAGGACAGTGAGCCAAACCTGGCAGGAGATGAAGCAAGACCTCAGGTTGCCCTGCACAGACAGATGGGCAGGGTCGGCATAAGGTTTCTCTCTGCCGACAAGGGGATGCTCCGTAACAAAAGGATGGCAAAAGCTGCTGCCTCAGAGCCTGGGAAGGGAGACTCACCTGCCTGTGCCCCAGGCAGCTCCTAGGACACACTGGCAAGTGCCACAGCCAGGCTTGTCAAGCAGCAGCGCCCGTGACGACTGGGCACAGCACAGACCTGCCACTGGCTCCCCACTTGTCACTGCTGCCCATTCCCACTGGAGCCCACGCTAGAAGCACGAGCTCAGAGCCGAAGGCCCTTCCCCAAGCCTTTCACACAACAAGCATCAGCAGCAATTCCAGCTGTAAAGTTTGCTTTCCTTGACACACAGTTTACTTTCTCCATTCCCCCGCATCCCACCCCTGCCACTTACCCCTCACTCCAAAAAGGCTCTCTCAAACAGGCTTAAGCTTTAAACAAATAAGGGCTTGGCAAGCAGCAGCCTGCTCCCGTTTCCCTCCCCACCAGGCCTGCTCTCCCCCCGCCACCTCCACCTCTGAGCCGTGGCGCAAGCGGAGCTGGCGAGCGCCACGCAGGCATAGAAAACAAACACGTGGAGCAGAGCCAGCTGTGAAGTTGGATTTGGCATACGCTGTTTGCAGAATGAATAAAAGCACGTGGGAGAAGAGGGAATGGGAGAAAGGGGACACACTGGGGAGCCAGGGGTGCCCTGGGCTCAAGGGGAGAGCTGACTCCATTACAAAGACCTGGCACATGGCCGCTGGAGGGTCTTGTGCCCAGCGTGGAAGTGGAGTGGGGGGGACAGTCCTACAGCCACATTTCCTGAGCTATTTGGTATCACACTTCTCCACCCCTTTCCTAGTGAGCCGGACTGTTTTTGCATATGCTTGCCCTCCCTCCCAGGCAAAAATTAGTGTGTTCTGATGCAACACGTGAAAAATAAATGCACTTTTACCCCCTGGGGCATGCAATTCTCCCCCTTTCTTCCTTTCTTAGGGTTTCTAGTTCCCATGCACATTATGCTCCAGGGCCCCACAGCACAGGAAATCCTGACCCAACTGCCCCATCACCTCAGCTGAGATTACATATGTTGAAGGTCCACATTTACATTAATCCCTCTCCCAACTGTCCCTTTCTGGAAGGCTTTCAGACAAAATATCCCTCCTCTTAAACCTAAGCTCCCAGGAGATGTTAGCTCGGGTATTATTTATTATTCTGCCTTCATCTGTCTGGTCTAGCCATGGGAATGGCACTGGAAGGCTTTAGGAATAGATCACCTATAGCCTTACATCAACACTGGATCCATGCGGGTTTTCCTCCCTCTCCCAGTCATCTCCAAGCAAAACGAAACAGAAACGTATGCACTGTGCCTGGTTTGGGGCAGAATCCAGCGATTTGACGTGGTTTGCTTGTGGTTTCCACCCAAAACCATAAACCAGCCCAGGTTTGCTTGGAAGCTCCTCAGCTGTGCTTGGAGGCTGTAAGAAAAGCAGCAGTGTCCTACCTGGTCTTGGACCCTGTCCAAAACAGGCCAGCAGCTGGATGGATTAACAGCCCGGCCTGACCACCCAGACACCTGCAGACATGTTTTCACAAGTCGCATTACCACCCTTGAAACACAGGAAGGACTTCACCCTCTCCGGGCCAGCCATGAACACTTGTCCCTCAGCATCGCTCCAAACCACCAAACTGACAACAAGAGACAGCATTTGGATAGTTTTCTTCCTGAGAACTACACTATGGACCCCTGATCACAGCCAAGGAAGGTAACTACCTTGAAGAAATACTGCAATTGCTTTTTTGGTTTTGGGTAGAATTTACTGAGACACTAAATAAAGCCATGGATCACTGCAAATAAAGCATTGCTAAAAACAAACCATCCCACTCTGATCTCTTTTTCTTTTGGAAGCAAAGTAGCAAGACAGAGAAGGATAGAAACTCATAGTCTTGGAGGTTATAATGCTACGTTTCTGGAATTGCCTCCTCTATTGGACAAAATACACCCCTACCTTGTGTCTCAGCTTTCCAGGCTGCAAAAACAGGAACAGCAAACTCCAGCTGGTACAAGCAGTAATGAGATGAACATGAGTCAGACAATTTCAGATTCTCACATGAAAGGTGCTAGACAGGTATGTAGTGTTATTATCTGTACCGCTTCCTGGTAGCCCCAGGATTTTTGGATTAGTAAAATACAGATGTCAGCATCTTGGGGATACTGCCTCGGTAACTGAACCGAGCAGGGAGGGGCGTGCTGATTGCAACAAGGGGAAAATATGAATTTGCACCACACACAAAATATTGTGGTTAAGGGAGAGAGAGAGATACCACTGACAACAGAGAACAGGATAATTCATTGGGGTTTGTCAGACTAAACTTTCTGTAACCAGAGACTTCAGGGAAAGTGTTTGTCAAGCAAACATTCAAACATACAGCTGCCAAGAACTAAGTAAACAGAGAAGGAGAAGTAGCAGAGCCAATGTGGCACCATTTGCAAATACTCCATGATCAGCAGTCAGAGGCCAACTGGGCCCATCAGCAGGCACTAGTGAAGCCAAGGAGATGAACTACTGCAGGAAGACCCACCACCAGGATGGACAAACAATGAGCAATTCACACCTTCAGAATATTTTCATCTAGAACAGGATTTGCAGAACTAGGCAGGTGTGAGTACAGCAGTCTGTGTGGTTCAGTGGACACCTTCCTGCACCACACACATGCAACCCCCTGGGCAGGTGAAATAAAGCCAAAGTCCAGGCTGAAAGAAGGCCTCCAAGATAGCGAGCCATACCAAACAGCTCTGGTACCATGCATTTAGTCCCACTTTACCTAAATGCCTGCAGTGGTATTTACTGTGCTTATGAGGAGCCAGAGAACAGGGCCAAAGATCTGAGGGCAAAGCAGCTAATCCCAGCCCTGAAGCCAAGGGTGCCTAGTGGTACTGGGAAAGTGAGGGGAAACACTGGTCTCTGCTTCCCACCTAAGTGCCTATCCATCAGTCAGTGCTTCCCTCCCATGGTTCACAAGACTGCTGGAAAGGGTGCCTGGATGACTTAAGGGATCCAAGAAAATGGATGAAAAATATGCAAGTTTAGACACGCTGTGCAGTAAGACATGCACATGGAATTTTCAGCCAGGTCTGCTGACCTTCCTGGGAAAGCATTCAAGACTGAACATGTCAAAAATAAAGCTGAAACCCATCACAGGCAATCCTACACATGCATCTTTTGTCTACACGCCCCTATTCTTCTACACCTCATCCCAACAATGATACCAGAGTGGCATTATACTCATTTCCTACAGATCAGATCACTCTAGGCTGTCTGAAAGAAGTGTAAGAGACACAGGGCATGTTTGAAGGCCAGCACTGGATGCATTGCTTCTCTGTTAGTCACTGGCTATGGATGCATCCACAGTAGTGTTGGTATAACCATTCCTTGGCATGTTTGTGGCCAGCTGCATTCTGCACAAGTGATCAAAAACTCTCATGCTGCAACTGTGCTGGGAAGAGGAAGTTTGTGGTTCTGCAGCCAAAATTACTGACACCTTTGTACCTAGACTGCTTTTATGTTCAGGAGGTTCACAGGGGGTTAGGAAAGCTGTCATCCTCCTAGCTAGAGAAGGACTGTGAGAGACCAAAGGGCCCAGAGAAGCTGCTAGTTCTGAAGAAAAAAAGACTTGCAGGTTTAGTTGTGGTGAATAGTGACTGAGATGACACAAAGGCACTTAATGCATTTTATGCATACAGCATTGGTTCACTCCAACTCTGATGGAAGAAGGTGGTCTTCCACAGGAGAACTCCATCCAGATTTAAAAGGCTGAACCTCCATACTAAGAAATGGTCCAGTACCACAGACAAAAACTCTTGAGGATTTTTTCATCAGGAGATAAATGACCTCCTCTAGAGTTCTGACATTAGCGCTCCAAGTATCTATAACCTGGAAGAGATATTAACGAAGGAGCAGAGTTGCTTTAACTTTCCTATCTCTGCTCCCCTCCTGTATCCTCACCCTCAATTTGCTACTGTGCAACAGCCCCTGGGCAGTTAAATCAGCAGCCTACACACAGGATGCAATATTTAAGGCCCAAGGATCCTTATGGCAGTTAATACATGCCTATAGAGGTTTTCTGCCCCCATACCTTCCAAACTTGCAATTTTCTCACATTAGATACTGGCTCAAAACAGAGAGGAGGAACCAGTGCTATGACCAGCCAGTGATCCCCAGCACAGCCACAAGCTACCTGGGGCTTGCTGCTGCTGTGGTCCCAGCAGTGCAGGGCTCCTGTGGTCAAAGGACAAGGGGCTTCCCAAGCATCACGAGGCAAAAGCGCTCCCTGTTCCTGGAATGGGAACAGCTGAAGCTGAGCTCAGCACCATCCCAAACCCAATCATGTGCTTCAGGCAGGGCAGGAGATAGCACAGCAGTCCTAACCCATGTAAGGAACATCCTGGTCTTGTTTTTCCAACCATAATTGCACTTGTGTTGGATCCTCGCTCATAAACAAGTGCAGACTGCTCATCCACTCCTTAGGGTTTCCAACAGCAGAACAAGCACCTCAGACCATTGACAGCATTCAGTCACAATGGCAGACTTTGGCTTGAGACCATTCACATCACCTGGGCCACATAACACGACACCATCCCACTTTTGGGCCAGGCCTTTGCCGTTTCCCTGGATGGCAGAAGAGGGTGAACAAAGCGTTAAACCTGGTACAGCCTCAAAAATCACTCCTTGCTTTCTGAAGCAAGAACATCTCTGGCAGGGTCCCCATCTGGGAAATGACATCCCGTCCCCCCCTGCTTCCCCTCTTCTACCCCTGAACTCAGAACAAAGCACTGCACTGCCCAACATGCTCCTCCACTGTTTTCATCTCAGTCCAAACGCTTCTTGTGTTTCAACTTCTGCCAAAAAGAAATGCATAAAAAAATATAAAAAAGGCATGTGCGGGGCAGGGGGAGAGGAAACAGAGAGAGTAGAGGGAAGTCATTAAAACTAAATCTTGATTAGCTACCAGTGGTGGAAAAAGGAAACAGGGGAGAGGAGATTTTTCTGTTGTGATATGCATCTTGAAGCTGAAACCAGTAGGCCCAGAGGAGACACGACTTCTCCACATAATATTCCACCTGGGACCAAAATTAACATGCTTTGCCTTTCCAGTCTATCATGTGCCACGCCATCATCATCATCAGAGGAGGCATCTGCTTCCTCAAAACAATTTCTGCCAATCACCACACACATTTTTTACCACTCTCACAGCTGTAGTTCTCACAGAGTTCCTGCACCCAGCACTGAGCCTTGATGGCACAGGACTGGAAGACACAGCACAGCTGGCCTGCCCTTTCCACCCTGATACCAAACACAAAGGTTTGGCCATTGCAAAGCCATAGGGAATGCTAGAGGAAATGAGCCTGGAGAAGATGGCTTGTGCATGCTTTGTGGATAGGCTGGATGGGCCAAATGAAGAGTCCCAGACTGGCTCTGTCTCCCAAAAAGACAGACAGAAAAAATATTTTAAAAAGAACGCATTGGCTAAAAAAGCATTTAAAAGCAAAACAAAAAACCCAGTCTGGTTTGTAGTCTGTAACAGCTGAACCCAGGGACACGCAGAGCATGTTTTTTGTTCCTTCAGTACAAAAGCCCTTGGTTTCCCTTCCTCCTCATTCCAGCATTTCCCCATTGGGGGTGTCAGAGACAGTTCAAGGCCTCCCAGTATTTCAGACAAAACTGGGTCTTGCTGCCCGGAGAACAAGTGGCTGGGGTCTAGGAGAGCTGGAGAGATTTGGGGAGCTGAAGAGCTGCAAAGGCTAAACTTGCTGTCCCTGGAGGATGGCCAAATGGTCACCCTCCAGCATCTCCATGACCTGCCAGAGGCCAGTGCTTCCCTCCAGGGACTGGCTTCCCAAGGTGTGACTTTGGCTTGCAGGCTGCATGGTTAGGCCACTTGGATTCCCCAGGGCTTGCTTGTGCTCCAGCTGGTGCTCTGCAGCATGTCAAAGAGAGGGAGAGATTAACTCCTTTTTTAAGTATCTCATTACTGTTATATTTTTAAACACAGCTGGTTGAAAATTTTTCAGCAAAGCCATAAATAAATAAATACTTTGAGGAAATTTCCTGTGATCTGAAAACTTTACTGACTGGTCTAGCCTTTATCAGATTATGTTCCCTCTCCAATATGCATAAGCTCCACTTGCTTCTGCTTTCTCTCCTGTAAGGACCAAATCCATTGAAACATCAATAAAATATCAAGATTTCACTGCCTGTACTGTTTGATATTTTAACAGCCACCCTCCTGACCAGCACAGCAATCACATATTCATTGTTGTCCCACCTGGTGATTTTTAATTTTTCTTGCAATCAGACATGTCACCTGCCAAGACCCAAAGATCCAGACATTAAAAATGTCTTTCCTAACCCTGTCTGCAAAACAATTCTTTTCCGGCTCTTCAGGAGACAGATGACAGAACACAATCAGCTGGGAATCTGATGTCTCTGATAGGCTTTCCTCTTTCACAGATCATCCCACTACAATGCCTCCATCATAGCTAGCTTGGTTTAGAATGCAATTTCTACAGCTGAGGATAACAGTCAAATTCACCATCTGTCATGACATCCTACATAAAACAAATAAGAAAGACAACACCACCCACTACCTCCTATTAGCAGACTGTTAAGGAAAGCAAACAATCACCCACTTCTGAAGAAGCCCAAGACAGGAGGAGCATTTCTCTTCCAGTCGGTCCCTGCCTGCCTGTGGCAGACAAAGCCTGTTTAGCAGTGTCTGTACAAGATGACGCTATTACATAAATAGCAAATAAAATTCAGCTGAGAAAAGGTGCCCCAAGCATGAGACTCTGCACATGGAGCAATGGAAATGCTTGTTCCAGAAAGACTTCCTTTCTACATTTTAACAGGATGGTTCCCATTTAAACCCTCTTCAACATTGAAAGAGATGGCTTGGAGCTCCCAGCCTCCTTACCCAAATGCTAACCCACTCCTTGTAGCCCAAAAAAGGAAATAAATTCATGAACAAATAATTTCCAGTACTTTTTTTTTCAGGCTATTGTTATGTGACTGCTTTTGGAAGTAAGAGAGAAAAAAAACAAATACATGACTGTGGTCAGAGTCTGGCCTAAAACAGGGGAAGGAAAAAAAAAGAAACCTCAAACCCCAAACCCAATCCTTGCTTTATATGTTTAGTCATTTTTGGAGAAAACTGTAAGCAGTAAAGAGACCAGGATTAAACAGTGACACCAGCTCCTGGGCTTTGGGGGTGACAACAGGAGATTCTAATCCATTCTTCCATTTACCAATTCATTCTGCTCAGCCTAAGACATTTTTAAAACCTAAGTCTAATATGCTAATAATCTAATTGAAGAAGTCTACCTTGTCTTCTGTTGCAAAGGACTAAGAAGCTTTTGTGTTGTGAATTGCTTTATCATTTTAGAATGTCTTTTCAATGCAGAAATCACCTTTGCTGGAGAGGTATTAGCACATGTTTCACAGAAAAGATCAGATCGTCTTCTCCAAAGATTCACCCAGCAGTGTTCCAGGAGGACAACAGCAAACCCCTGACATATGCTTGTCTACCAGGAAATATAAATCTAGAACTCTTTGGATTTTCCAAAAATCCTTATATTACTGTCTAGTAAAGGAACATAAGGACTATTAGATTCCCTTATTGTACACAGACTCCTTTAAGAACTCAGGTGCTCTGCAAAAGCCATCCTCTGCCTCAAGGACATTTATCTCTAATTGCTTACAGGGACTGTCAGTGCTTTCTTTGAGAAGAGAAATCTGTGACTGTCCCATAGCACTAAATACCCAGAGAAAAACCTTTCACTGTTCAGGGCAAAGTCATCTGTAGATCAGCTCAGTACTTACCCTCCAAATTACATTAAATATTGTCACTTGCTACAGACCACAAGTGCAGCATTACAAATGGGGAAGAATAAGGTCTTTCCCCTCCCTCTAGCAACTGTGAAAACTCACCTATCTAAGGGAAATACAATCTCAGAATTATCATTAGGGAAATTATTCACCATTTCTTAACTTGGAAAATATAATAAACTCTTCCAGGAAGAAAAGCACTCAGTTTTGTGAAAATCCTGCTCCATGATTTTAGATCTAGTTGTGCAGCTGGCACACCCTGCCCTGGGATGGGTAAAACAAGCTGTTCTCATATAGTCACATCCACAACGTGCTGCAGGATTTAATAGCTCCTCATGAAAGAGATAAGCTATATAAACATAAAATGTTACAGTGGGATAGAAAGCAGCTTCAAGATTTCTCTCTGCAAGCACAACAGGGAAACAATTATAATTTCCCTCTGTGTTTCTTGCCAGCTGAAGTTTTTCTGTTTCTCTGCTTTACTTTGCTGATAACAAACATCTGTTGGGAGCATCCTGCCCCGTGCAAGAGAGGAACACATCTATCGCAGCCTTCAGGGCTCTGTACTCAAGCAAAGCCTCTGAAGATTCTCCTCTGTAACAGCCACAGATAAACCTCTGCTGGTCTTACCTATCGACTGCAAAATTCTTCCATGGAAAATCAGTCTTTTTCTTGCAGCCTACAAGTAGTTCGAGTAGTTATGGAGACCTTCAGAAAAAACACGATGAGCCTCTAGCAGAGATGATCTCTTGAGGTCCCCCATATATGTCTAAGGATCTTTATTTTAGGGTCTTCTTCCCAGCTCTGCCTGCCACCAGCTTTTATTCACGTATTTCTTCAGCAGAAAGCTCTAGAAGCCCAAATCGGCAGGCTCCAAGCTCAAGCTGACCATCTGTGGCTCATTAACAGCTTCTGAGCCTTTTTGGCCTGGTTCCTACACGCCCCTCGCAGATGCTGGCACCTCAGCACATGCCGTGTCCACTGCTTCTCTGGCTGCCTGTATGGAGACAGGTCAGCATAAAACCCTTCCAGCCTGCAAAAACACCGTGAGATTGGAAACGCTGGTGAGGACTTGAAAACGTTGCCTTTGAACCCTCAAGCCCCAATCCGCCAGCTGAGGGGAAAGAAGGGAAGGAGAGACATGGATCTCACTTGGAGGACAGCGTTTCTCCAGATTATCCTGTGGGGAGGCAGCAGCCCTGCCTGTGTCTGCAGGCAGCCACCGTGCCCGGGCAAGGGCTCCCAGACCCGCTCTGACATGCAGCGCGCTGCGCTTGCCTCGGGTCGGCGAGGGCTGGGAGCATCTCCGCAGCAGTGGGCTGGCGCCTGGGGAGGCACCCCTAGTTGTTCCTTATCAGCCTTCCCCAAAACAAGTAAGGGCAGGGGCACCCAGGATATGGCCCAACAAGCCTTTCTCAGCCCTGGCAACTACTGCTGGCAGCACTGGGACCTCAGGCAGAGAAGGGGAAATTAAAGACAGAAAACAGGGAGAAAAGGGGGTGCAAGGACCTGGCAGAGGCACCTACATCCTTTGGGAGGCAGCATGCACGCAGGGAACAAGGCCATGCCAGAATCCTCAGCTGCAATCCTGTTCTCCCTTCTCATTGCGAGGTCTGAGGCAAAACTGAAAAGAGACTGTGTGCTGGGAGAGAGGAAGAAATTATTCTCAGTAAGCATGAGGAGGGATGGGGGGCACAAACCCATTTTTTAACACCTTTTTCATGCCCTGTCTAATTCAGCTGGACAGCAGTGAAGGCAGCAGCTATGTTAGGGCCTCTGCAGTCTTTCATG
This sequence comes from Irena cyanogastra, assembly GCA_013397155.1. Classification (NCBI taxonomy): domain Eukaryota; kingdom Metazoa; phylum Chordata; class Aves; order Passeriformes; family Irenidae; genus Irena; species Irena cyanogastra. The sequence goes on from VWZV01000703.1 coordinate 725,358, forward strand.
CACACGGAGTGACCTGGGATCAACAGAGAAGAAAAAGCCATAACTGTGCAGCTGTCTGACATCTCCCACCACTCTTCCACTCCCAAGGCACTGACTGCAAGGCCACAAACACCTCATCTGAGACCTTTTCTGTAATTCAATTATTTATCTTGCAGAGAGCAGATCAAAACACTTGCCAAATGGAGGAGTCCTACTACAGATAGGCTCCTCTTCCTGCAGAGTAGAGCAAAGAGCCATCCCTTCACTTAGACACGAAGAGCCCCTGGCAATACAGTGCCATTAAAAACAGTACGTTTCAAAGCATTCCTCTGAGCAAAAAGCCTCTGACTGCAGTTCAGGCTGTTACTCAGACAGCAGTAGGGCATGGCCATGAGCAGCCCCCCCAAGACAGTTTGCCTGCACCTTTTTGCAAATAGATACCAGAAGAGGATGCATCTGAATCCCCACCCACCCCCCAAACACTGCTATAAGTCAGACAAGAAAGGAGGTGGGGAAGAACCTGCCCAGTTCGCACTGAAACAATCCTATCCTCCTTGAGAGATAATTCCAAGTTAATGCATCAAGCCAAGTTTTGCTCATGTCCTCCCATTGGTGTCCACAGCTGCTCCCTACTGGGATGCCTGTGCCTGGAGGGGTCAGATTAGCATTCAGATACCCCTGTATGTCCCCAGACATGAGCTCAATGTGCTCAGGAAGAGCAGTTCTTTGTAACCCTGCTGTCCCTCCCTGCTGTTCCTGCATCTCCTTACAGTGTAAGGTACCTCTCTGCTGACCTGAACATCTCCTCTTGCACCTGGGCACAATACAAGCCATGGACTTGGCCTTAGCAGCATCTGAGAGATGCTTGTTCTTGGCTTGTGCACTGCAAGGCAATGCCTCCAGAGCAGGAGAAGCACAGTCCCAGACCCCCTGTGGAAAGAAGGCACACAATATTTATGTAATGGCACAGTTTAACTTGAGGTTGCATGCTGCAAGCAAAACACTATTATTACACTGGTGCTCTTCTCTTCCAGCTACCTTTCAAAGCACGATGCCACAACTGAAAACTGGCTGACAGGAGAGAATTAAAGACATAACTGGCTCCTTTCCCTTCAGCCCCAAGCTCTTGCTCTCCACCTGCAGCTCCCCAGCTCCGCAAGACCTGCCCCAAGGTAAGGCGTGCAAGGCAGCAGGATGCTACCAACACCACCTGCAGTGCCAAGTGCCCCTCTGGGAAATCACTCAGTGGAACACATGTAGCCACCAATGTGAGCTGAAGGCTAAGGAAAATGAGACTCTGCTGTGGACAGCTCTCAGCTTCAAGGCGAACAACTTTCAATCAAGGTTTACTGACACTTGACTTTGACCTCTTCTGAGCAGGGCAGAGTGGAAGATGGAACATGAGACTCAGTCTCAGGCACTCTCGGGTCTGTACTTAGCTGCAGTCCTGACCTGCCGAGTCACTCCAAGGCACACGCGTCCTTTTCATGCTCTATTTTTATCTCCTCTTCCACGTTTGTCTCACTGTTTTGAATGGGAATGTAGGAACAGTCTCCCACTACAAGTTAACATGGTATCTATCATAGCTGTGTCCCAACCTTGGTTAAAACTTGTAGGCACAACTGTAATACAAATAATAATTTAGGTTTTGGAATATGGTGATGGGGGAAGATGGCATAGCAGGCCTTTCTCAGGCTTTCATCCAGAGAGTCAAGAAACCTGTACTTATCTTCAGTGCTGAAACTATGCTAAAACTGGGTTATACTCACATTTTTGTGGCGGATGAAATTTGCACTTGTTTGCTTGGTCACTAGCTTGGGAAATTTTTTTAAAGGTGGTTCTTTCAAGTGGCTCAGAGGTTAGGGATGTCCAAAGCTATCCCCAGGGAGATTATAGGGTCAGGCATCAATGATAAACACAGCCTCTTGATGTTGCTCTTTTTGCGCTCCTATTCCCTTCTCCCCAAACCTGCAGCCCATGCAACTGCGAGGAAAACAGGACAACTGTATATTTAGCAACTATGTTCCAGCCTAAATTGCTACATAATATAAGTAGCAGATCCTTCCTTCCAGAAAAGACCACAGGCTTCATGATGCCATCAGCAGGATCCCACAGACCATGCTGCACATTTCCTACCAGGCAAGTACAGCCAGCTCTGGTGGGAGCTGGAGTAGACTGATGCCTGTCCTGTTGAGACACAGGGCTGGCTTGTCTTGCTGTAGCCATGTAAACCAGACTATGCTTCCCTAAGGCTTTCTAAAACTGACTCCATACCTCCCTACCAAGAGGTGAGAAGGGTCAGCAAACACACCCAGGCTCTAGGAGCTCCAGGTCTGTACCTTGGTACTGACCTCCCTTTCTCAGCATCCATCATCAAACTAATGGGCTGCATAGTCATCTGGCACAGCTGATAGTGATCCCAAGACCTTCTTCCTCTCTGCTGTCTGGGCAGCCACCTCTGACAGAATCTGGAGCTGAGGTGACAATAGCTGAACTACTCTTGCAACATTTACAGCACCTCAGGCACCCAGAGCAACAAGGTCCTCAAAGGCAGCCAGTCCTTGCGTGGCCCTGGACTCTTTCTCTACAGCATTACAGAGGTGTTAAGTTACAAGCTGGCATGGAACCAGGAGCTCAGCTCCTCATCTGCTGGAAAGCAAACATCTTTTCCCTGCAGGCCAGTCCCAGATACCCCAAGGGTAAAGTCGGAGTGATAAAAGGTGATGATGGACACATCTAAAGCAGCTGGCATGCCTCTCTGAGGAGCTCTTCATGCACCAGCTTCTCACAGGCTTGTCTCGCCCTACAAGCCTTCAGCTGCAGAAATGCCTAATAGCTACAAGTCTGATGCCCTGCTTGGCCAGCTGAGGGCCAAGCCCCCGCAGGGACTCAAGAGCTAGAAGATACCAAGCCCTCCTCCTGCAAGGGTCCCACAGCTCTGCTGTGGTCTGGCTAGCCATGCCCAGAAGAAATAAGTGATGGAGTTCTCCTCACTGGATTCAAACACCCTTGCTACTGGATAACTGGGGCCATCTTGCTCTCTTTCTGCCCAGATGACTCTGGCTTAGAAGCTTCACTTTGAGTGCTTGCAAGTCAGGATATGCCTGAATAGCCACTTAGGAAACAGGGTCCACTTCCATGCAGGAGTAGGTGGTCAGGACTAATCTGGGCAGCTGTTACACTGGTGACAGTGGGACTGTCCCATATACCCACCAAGCATGACCCTGTACTGAAAAGTAAGGAGGGGAGCTGGTCTCAATGCACAAGTCTCACTGACTCTTCACCACATCATCAAAGTCTGCCCAGGTGTTTTTGAAATATCCCACCCAGCATGTTTCTGAAAACACCTCTTGACACTGGGACTCAAACCCAGCCCTTCAATCTGACAGGGCTTGGTTTTGTCAAACAAGCAGCTTTTTTTTCTGGAGAAATAAAACACAAAAATCATATGCCCATCACCATTCAGGGGTTCCAAAGAAATCTCTCACTGACAGCAGCAGGCTCTAAAAAAGCTGGACCAGCCAGCCCTTTTTACCACTCATGGCCAACAAATAGCAGGAATCTTCCTGCTCCAGAGGGGACTGCCATCCAGAGAAGTGCTGGAGCAATGAGAATGCTCTCCACATCAGCTACAGCTCAGGGAGCAACTTGGGACAGAAGGCACTAGATTAAATTTCTTCAGCATCCAGAACACTATTGGCTTCCAAAAAATTGTCTATTTGTGTGCATGCATGCACAAGAATCCTTGCTCCTTGGCCTGTCTTTGTGCCAGCATATTCCCAGTGCTGCGACTCTCTAGGGACAAGGCCCATACTTGTATTGAATCTTGGCTTTGGCTCCCAAACACTAAGGTTTCAGATTATGTTTTAAAAAACATTTTCTCTGGCAACTGGGCTGTTAATGGACGTGGTGTTTTTGCTCTCGCCTCCTCCCCACCTTTAAAAGCTTGGCACTAAAGGGCTTCTTTGAAGATAAGGCCAAATTTTCAATTTAAGGGGAGGAACTTCATAAAGTAGATTTGAAGGGATGGAGAGGAGGAGGGAGAAAGTAAGAAAAACAACCAACCCTGGAGCCACTTAGCCTGTTGAGATGTACACTGTACAGCACACAGGATTACAATGGCCTCTCTGTACCACCACTGGCTGGAGCCAGAAGTTTGCTGCAGCTGCACTGCTGCTACCTACACGAGGCTCCTCGAGGGTCACGCTCAGAGAGGGCCTTTGCTGTAGCTGCACACCAGCCTGCCCTCCACACCAAAAGCATCCTGCAGCCCCTACGGAGCCAAAAGCATCCTGCAGCCCCTACGGAGCCTGCATCCACCCAGCAAGCAGGGGCACACGTCCCCTGAGGCAACCACAGGAGCTGCCCACTGGGCTGTCAGTGCCGCAGGAAGCTCTTTGCTGAAACCAACTGTGGTCCTCATTCAAGAGGTTTTATGAGGGCCAGCAAATCTGTGGTCTCCCTTGATCTCCAGCAGACCTATCCTCAACACCACAAGGAGGCAGGGAAGTGCCATTTAGTTTTGCAGGTGGAGAATTGAGGCAAGGGGCAACTTGCCCCAACTTGGGGGAAATCTGTGGTGTAGAGGAGAATCAAACGCAGCTGCCCTCACATCCCAGACTTGCACCCTAAAACAGTGGCATCACTAAGCAAAGCGGCTGCTCTCCCTAAAAGTACCAGGATAAATTACTGTGACGTTATCAGAAGACGACGAATTTTGCAAACAAATGCTGTATTCCAGGCCAGCGTATCCATATTTGAGGTGTATTTCTCAAAGACTACCTCAGTATGTTTGTATTACCACAGGCTTTCTAAACCACACTGAAGTCAACACATTAATTCACAGGGCTCTGTCTAACCTGTCCTTTTGTCAACTAAAAGGAAAATAAAAAGCAACCTCATTCCGGTATTTGAAAGCTGACAACACCATTCTGACAGGGATCTTTACACCCTTTTCCCCTGCATTCATGATTTAAAGAACAGTAGAAGGGCCTGATGCAGAGTCTTCAGATACACAAGCTTGTTCAGACTCGCTGACATTACAACCAGTGAACACATCCCTGCATTTGGCAGGGCCCTGGGTCTATGGCTGTGCATGAAAGTACAACCTGCTAGCTAATCTCTCTGCCAGAGTGGACCTGAGAGAGCTAAAATGGTATTGCCGCTGCAGGGCTCAGCGTGAAAGATTTACTGCCTTTGCCAGGCACAGAAGTTAATGAAAAATGATCGCTTTCCAAAACACCATCTGGCTTTCACACACACATACAGAGACACCACAGCCCAAAACCTCTGCAAACTTGACAACGGTGGGTTTCCACAGGGGCAACATGCTGTGGTGTGGTGCGGACTTCACCCAGCAAGCCTCCGACACTCTGCACAGGCACAAAGCACAGTCGCCATCCCCACATCTAATGGCTGCTCAGGGAAGATAACTGGACACAGGGCAGCAGCCTCTCAAGAGCAGCTGTGCAGAAAGCAAGGATAAAGTCTGGCTCTCACCTCTGTGCTGGCACACTGCCCACAAGGAGGGCAAAGAAGCTCGAGCACGTCCCACACGCTCCCTGATGCACATTTCTCTCCATTGATGCCACTAGAGCCAAAATAAATTGGCACTGCCTCTTACTCAAGAGCTCCTATAACACACAATGACAGCCCTCAGAGCCCCTCACAGGCACCCCGTCCAGGTGCTCTGCTACCAACTCCATCAGGCAGAGCTGAGCCTCCCGTCCCATTTGTCCTTTTGCAGGGAAGAGAGGCTATTTTAATAAAAGGAGCATGTAACATCCTCAGGGCAGGGATCTGTTGCTCCCTGTTTAAGCAGAAAGCTCTGCAGCGCGCGCAGCAGCTCTGGGACTGTGTAAGCACCAAGTGGTTTCTTTTCCCTAAAATAAATATCCTTCTGAGCTTTTCAGCCAACTTGCTTCCACTGCATCCATACTTCTTTTGTCTTAGCTTACCATGGACACTCAGACAGCTGTGTTGCTGGAGCACACGCTCCTGTGGAGAGACTTTAGAAGACTTATGCACAAATATGCATACAAAGCAAATTTTGAAAGCTTCCCATTCTGCAAGAATTCCTTCCAGAGAACCAGCTCCAAGCACTATGTTCAGCCAATGAAGCAGCAGATATGATGTTGTATGATTTGGAGCCAAGAGGAACTAAAACCAGTATCAGGAAACAGAAAAAGATGCATGCGATACCTTACATTGAACAATTACCCAAAGTACATTCAGAAACCTGAAAGATGATATTCACCCCCATTCTACCTAAGGACCTGCAATTCATTTAGTCATTATTCGCCTTAAATTGTTCTTGTGGCCTAGGAACTGGAATACATAACAACCTCTTAAACTGAGACTGACCACAGGAGCACCAGAACATACAGCAGCAGGTTTTTTCCCTCAGGATGTTTTCAGTCTAACCAGAAACAGGAAGTCTCTGAAGATTTTGCAAGAGAACTTTTTCCTTTTGGGATATCCCATCCCAACTGCAGAATTCACACTGCAAATTTTTAGCCCGGGAGGTAACGGTTTAAACCAAGAGATTTGCAAGCCTTGGTCTGTAACGCGCCAGCAGTAATATATCAAAGTCACGTCTGCACATTAAAGAAGTCCAAAGCAATTGTGCCTCATGTCTCTGAGGCACTCGGGATCAGACATTAAAATGAACAACTCACCATTATTTACTGCCAAAGGAACTTTTGTTAACCTGGAGTTACCTTGGCCTACTGCTGTTGCAACACCTTGCAGGCTGAGTGACTAAATTGAGCCCAGTTGAGCCCAAGTCTCTGAAAACCCACCTGCAGGCCAACCTAGGCTACAGCGTGGTCCACAACACACTTTTCCCTGTCATTGCTCCCTTGCTTCATGAGGCACGCAAGGCGGGGTGCTGGGAGACAGCCTGTCTTTGCCTGGGAAGAGAGTGATTTTGGAGGCACAGAGGTGCCTCTCCAGCCTGGTGGCAGTCCTGAGGAGGCCCAGCACAACAGAGAGGATTCTCCCCAGTTTACCTGAGTTCTGCTCTGAGAGACATGAGGCAGGACGCAGGTCAGCTGGCAAGAGCCAACACAGACAGTAATATCTGCCCCCACTCCCAGCACTCAACCCATCAGCGCAGGGTCCAGTTCCACTTTCTGCATGGGAACAGTAAGGCACAGGGCCGTGGAGAAAATTCAAGCTCACAAAAGGCCATGTGCATGGGCTGAAGACCCAGCCCAAACACCTCCACTTCCCAACAACTGAAGTTCCTTTCCTGTCACCCATGTTCCCTCCCACAGCCCAGGCAAAAGAAGCAATAGTTGTTTTTTTTCCTAAGCTTGTTATCAAATTGCAAGGTTTCTGTGCTCCTAACGGCATGTGGTTCAGGAATAGGTCAGGAAACACTGGCAGGTAGATCTGGTGGTGTTTCAGTCAACTGTTTCACTAACAATGACAATTCAGCTCTGCCCTAAATGAGTAACTTTTCTTAACTCAGGAAAGGAAGTTTCTCCTCTGGAGCACTGGGGAGTACAGAGACAAAGCAGGCTGCTTGCTTCATAGTCCCAGCAGGCTGCTTGCTTCATAGTCCCGCCTGTGATGCTTCTTGCTCGGCAGGAGGCTCCAGCTGGCTCCCAAAGAGGCAATTCTGCTGGCCCTAGTAAGCCACGAGGAGCTGTACCAGCATCATGAAGGTATTCAGTTTGGTACTGAAGATTTCGAGGGATCCGTCTGCTGCTAGTTTTGAGGACGTAGCAGAATTTCAAACAGTGACTGATTCACCTGTCCTTCAATGGAGCAAAACTCCAAGTCTGGAGTCTCACACCCTGAGGGCTGGAAAGACCTCTGCAAACACCAGACACTGGGTTTCACTTTGCAATCTCAAAGAACCTCTCGCACTGTGCTTCTGTATCATGTCAGTAGAAGGCACAGAAAAGCTCCTTCTTCCAGATTGCACGGAAACATACATACTTATGTATGTATACAACTTACATGTTAGTTTGGAGCACACACATGCTGAATCATGCAGCTCCAATGCTGCTTCATTGTGCCAAGCAGAGAAGAAATGTGTGGATTCAGCTACTCGTACTGGGATATCTCTCAAATAAAGGTCCTATGGGTGTGTGTGTATCAGTGAGAGAAAACTGACCTTGCCTTTCTCAGCTGCATAGGACCTCTGTGCACTATTCAGATGAACCTGCCTCACATTCCCCAGCAGGAAGCAGGGAGGACTGCACTGTGTCTGACTTCAACTCTCACAGCAAACACCTACTGGGACCTCTTCTGCTTGGTATATGCAGGATGAGTCCTTGTATCTGAAGGGGAGGATTAAGAAAAGGACATGGAACAAAACTCCATTTACTTACTGTAAGAGAATATCATGCACCCAGCAGGGAGCTCACAGCTCTTCCTAATTGTCCTATTTACTTTGAAAGATCCTCACATGACTCCTAGTAGCATGGGAATTTATTTCACCTTAATTTCTTTAGGTTACTTAAATAAACAGAACAAATTTTCACTGCAAGCTCATGACGTGATTCTGCCGAAATCCTTCCCCAATACATGAACCTCAATATTCAACCCATTAATTTGAAGTGTCTGCCATGTAAGTAGATAGGCATAAATATGGAAGAGCCCTCCTCTTAATCGTAGACACATTGAGTCAGTTAATTTCAAAAGAAAACTAAGATAAAATTCTACTAACAAAACGCCCACATTCTTCTAATATTTTCCATGGTAGTTTTTTTTTTTAGGGAAAAGAAATGTTAATGGCAGATTGCAAATGGACATATCAAAAAGACACTATGGTAGCCATGTAGAAATTAAGAGAACTGGGCACCAAGAAAAACATTTAAGACATGCTGGGAATTACATGTGGATGCTGAGTGTGTGTATGAATTCCTGTTATCCCACTCACATAATGCTGCAGAGAGGTCAAGAGAGTTTTTTTAAAACAAGCAAAGACAAAAAAGACCAACTTTAATAGACGTGAACTGCCTTTCACACAATGCCAGTGAAATAACAGTTGGGGTACCAGAATCAGCTGGGGAAATGCCTAAACACAGATTTGTATTAAGTACCTTCTGCCAGCCAGGGGTATTGGTTAAAGTCTATTATTTTCCAAACTAAGTATTAGTATCTTCAGAGCACTGGAAAAAGTCTTGTTTGGCCACGGCTACAAATTCAACATCCCACTTTCTGCCCAAAACATTTTCTATTTACAGTCACCATCCAGATGATATGCCGAAGTTGCAGTCCAAGCATAGAGGCATGCATGCACAAATCCTACAACATCCCACTGCCGGGCAGAAAATTACTTCCCCTGACCCAAATCACTCCTCATCCTTGCACCAGGGTTAAAAACTCTACGGTCACAGAATAGGACAAAAATTCTAGTAAGAGACAGACTACCCACCCCCCCTTTTCTTTGCTGCAGCAGCAGCCCCTTCACAGAACACAAACCGAAATGCCTTCGCATCTGCCAGAGACAGCTCTTGCCTATAAACTCTCAGCAGCTTTTGACAAGAGTTGGAGCAATGGAGGATGCATCTGCAGCTTACTTTGCACAGCTTCTCCGTCTCCCTCACTGCACACCGTGCCTCCTCGCCCAGCCGGCAGTGAGGACGGGGCAAGGTCGCGGACCAGGCTGCTGGGGAAGTTCCAGGCGAGCCCTGGAGCACCGCGGAGCGTGTGCATGCCCTGGGCCGTCCATTAGTTCTGGCCGACCCGCCGAGGAGGAAGAGCTGGAGGGAAACATCCGAACGCCCCACATCTCACCTGCCTGCGCCAAAACAAACCCCGTCCCGGTGGGGACCAGCGGGTCTCCACTAGTCCCTTGTCACGTCTCCTACATCCCTAGGCAGACCCCTTTCTTCACATCCCCACATCAACTTCCCAAACTCTGCCGCTGCCTGCAGATGGATGGGGCGAAAGCCCTGCGCCCCATCGCCCGCCACCACCGTGCGTCCTCCCAGCCCCTCGCCAGGGCCACCAGGCCCGGGCCCCCTTCTCTTTCACTCACCGCGGTCTCCAGTGGAGCAGGCGGGGGGAAACACAAAGATGCCCCAAACGAAGGGAAGCAACAAAGAAGCTTAACTCCAGGAGCTGGGAACTTCCAGGCCGGATCTGCGGGGAATTCACTACACAGACACACACAAGCACGCACGCACACACACACACACACACACACACACAGAGAGAGAGAGAGAGAGAGAGAGAAAAAAAAAAGAGAGAGAGAAAAAGAGAGGGAAAAGCCTGTTTTGGGGGGAAGGGGAAAGTGAGGGGGCCCTTGGTTTGGGGGTGGTGGTTGTGCTTTTTCTGCGGGTTGGCGCTGGGGATGGGGGGCCGCGCTGAGCTCAGGCGCGGCGGGAGGAGGAGGAGGAGGAGGAGGAGAAGGAGGAGGAGGAGGAGGAGGGAAGAGGCGCCGGGATGCGGGAAGCGAGACCCTCCATACGGGAGACGGCTTTTGGATGACTGAACTCCTAAACAATTCCCTGCTCTGGCTACTCCTGCCCCAAGAGCCTCCCTCCTTCCCCTCCCCCTGAGGAGGAGGGAAGAAGAGGAGGAGCCAGAGAAGGGAGAAAACTCCAAGTAAAACCCTGTCTCTGAAGCCAGGCAGCGGCCGAGCCCCGTCCCCCGTCCGCACCATCCCCGTCCCCCCCAGCACCGCGAACCGGGAGCCGCGGGCCCTCAGGGCCGCTCCCCGCCGCCCCACGCTGCCGGGCCGGCGGAAGCGGCAAAGTTGGGACGAAAAGTTTCTTGTGGGCGGGGGAGGCGGCCCCGCCGGCCCGGGGTGCGGGGCGAGGGCTGCGGGGCCTCGGGCGCGGGGCTCCTGGGCTGGCACCGCACGCTGGAGCGGCACCAGCGGCTCACGGAGAGCCCCGCGCTCCCCTCCTGGGCGCCCCATCCTTGGAGGTCATAATTTGTAATAAATACCAAAAGGATGAAAAAGTCTTTTCTTCCAGCCATCCCTTCCTAGCAGGTGCTTGCTCTCACGGAAAGCGTCTCGGGTAGAAATTTTCAGGAAAAGCAGTGACACCACTCCCTGAGATTAAACCTCATCACTTCCTCCTCACTGCATCGCCCTGCACCAAAGACTGAATTCATGCCCCAAGACTTAAATTTACCCAGAGGTGCAGGAAAATCTTCAGTCTTTCAAGGCCCTTCAGTAAAGATTATCTTGAAACAAATCTGTTACTGGAAGGTCAGGATAGGTTTCTCACATTTTTGCCATGTACAGAAGAGCAGAGATGGCAAACATGATCTGTAGTTTCTAAATGTGAAGTCCTTCAGTCTTCAAAGAAGGTGAAAGAATTGAAGTTTTTCATCATGTCATCATTGGGTTTCAGAGTTATTCCTGCTTAGCAGCAGTTTAGAAGAGTTCTCCCGATTTACTCATTTCTCGTAAGGATGATGCAAAGGATTTCATGTTTTTTTCTATTTGTATTTGGGGTTCTTACTTCCTTGGTTTAGTACACGGGTACTTAAAAGATTAAAACTGATTTTTCTGTAGGATTTTTTGAGTTCCAGGAGAGTGTGTGTTGATGGCTTCTTCAACTTTCATTTCAATGGGTAAGCTTATCAGGTTGAACACAAATACTTATCAGGTTGAACACAAACTTCCTTCCTCTGAAATGTTAACTTTGCTCTCTAATTATATTTTAAAGAATTGTTTCCAAGATTCCAAGTTTTTCCTTATATTGCTCAGTAACACACGCCTCAGGTGCTAAATCCATATGTAGACACCTCACTAAGTGGCCTAATTTTTACAAGTGCTAAGACCTCTAGCACCTGCCTTGTCTGAAAAACACTGGTTTCCTAATTTAAAGCAGTCGTAAACTCTCCTAAATTAAAGCGGGAATTGAATTAGCCCTGACTAGTTTTAGGCTTATAGAGGTGGGAAGAAAAAGGCGAGGGAGCAGAATTAGAGCTACCTTGTGCAAAGAAGTGCCCCAGGGCTTGTTAAACAGTATGAAAGGAAAGATTGCAGCCCTGCAGGATTACATTCCGTGTTTATCCCTGGGGCTGAGGGAATAGATTGATGCAGGAGTGCCCTTCATATGCTGTTCTTCTCACCTGCCTCCCAAAGAAATGCCTTGGGACAAAGCAGGGTGCTGGTTTGTGCAGCCATGTCCCCTTGGCATCCCCAGACAAGCCAGTGGCAGTCCTGCTCTCAGGAAGCTCTGTTGTTGCTGTACTGGGGATGCCTGCTCTAGGCTGGCACGCATGTGTTTCAAACTCCCCACCAGAATCCTCTTCTGGATGCTGCTGGCCTGTCTGAAACTCGAAGTAGTGTGAAAGCCAAAACCCCCTCATTAACCCCAGTTGCTCAGGCATAAGGAAACTTTTACTCTGGGCATTGACCAAGCACAGCCTATGGCTGCGGGGTGGGGGTGTCCCCTCTCCTTCTGGAGATGCCAGAGCCCCCCTGATCCTCAGCTACCAATTTGCCCATACTGGCCCTGTCCCTCTCTGATCCCAGACAAAATTCCCACTGCTGCTGCTGTCGGATGCAAAGGCTTCTCCTTGGGGCCGCTGAAACTCCAGCTGTTTGATATTGTGAGGAGCAAGGCAGGGGGCACAGAGGGACTCCGCATGAAAGGGCGAGCTCAAAGGAAGCCGGACCCTGGCATGTCGGCACGATACTCAGTGGGTAACAGGCTCAGTTAAATTTGCTCATTCAGCCAGCTAAGAGGGAGAGTTTTCTCATCTGTCCTGCTATGTTTAATTCATCCACACATGCCTCCCAATTACAGCAGGAGTAATAAACAGAAAGGGATGTTGGGGGTGGGGGAAGCCAGCCAGGCCCCAGCCACCAAACCTAAGTGCCCTGAAAAAATGTGAGCCGCACACTGCTGGGGTTTGCTGTCCTGGGAGCAGCTCTTCAGCAGCTCTGGCTCTGAGTCCTTAGGAATTTTAGTCCAGATTCATATCTGAGTTTTGTTGTTTTGTCTATTTTTCTCCAGAAATGTACATTTCAGGAGGTGTGTTGCAGAGTGCTGCTTTAGGTGTACCGTGTCTGCCGCCCGAGTTAGGCAAAACTCCCAATAAAAATCACTGTGGTATGCCTGTCTCCACTGAGGCTTCCAGGCTCACCACCAGGTTCCCCCAGCTCTGCATTTTTGCAAAAATGAAAACTTGATGGGGGGAATTGTGCTGTGAGGCAAAGACAAGATGGATAAAATGCTCCTTCATAAAGTGAGTTCATAGAGAAAGCTGTCTGGCCATGTTGTTGGAAATTCAAGATAAGTTTGTGGAAGGATGAATGAGGAATTGATTACTAGCTCAGTTCCAGGAGTGGCCATGGTCCAAAGTGACCAGAAAGTCCTCTTGTGTACTGTGTAGAGGAGAGGGGAAAGACTCACATTACGAAGGGATGTGAATGGGAAGCCCCCAGTTCAAAGGAGTTTCAGCATGAGTTTTACTTTGTTTACCCTCTTGTAAAGCTATTTGTTACTTTGATAATCCATAGGAAACGGGATCATTTCTCTCCAGCATGTCAAATTAAAAAAACAAATAAAACCTTGTTTGGCTGGTGAGAAGCTTAGAAAGGAAAGTGTATTTGTATAGGGATTCAGGAACTAAGCATCTTTCAGGAGCAGAAGATTAGGAAAGAAATCAGAGAAACAAATGGGGAAGTGATTCAGTCATCAGAACTCAGAGAGACAAATTAAAGAGCAGGGTGGGATGAAAGGACAAGAGATAGGGCCTGCCTATATTAGGAAATCTCTGCTAGTGTAAACTAAACCAACTTGATGTCAGTTTAGTTTTACCACTGGGGTCCAAGTCAGGGACATAGACTTGGTTGTGACAAACTCATCCTAATGTCAGACCGAAATATGATATGTTCACTGGTGTTTCTTTTATTTCAGAATATATATGTTACCCCTCATGCACAAACACAAGCACGTACAACATATGTATTTTGAAATAAAAAAAAATCACAGTGAGCCAGTGCTAGCTTCTCCCTCTGACAGAGGGGTTGGCAGCAAGATAGTTTTAGTAGTACTGTTCCTGTTTCAAACATGATAAAAACAATATGGAAGAAACATAGCCCCACAAAGGTGTAATTCTCTTTTCTTGCAGTGATACATATATTGGTATAAAAAATGTTATATATTGGTATAAAATGTGTTACATATGGGTACAGCTGTGCTGTTCTATGCCACATACCCATAGGGGATGTTGTAAAGAACTACCATTCTGTATTCAGGTCATTGATAGGAAATATTTGGAGAGTTAGTGGGCTCCCAAGTCTATAAGATTTGGTTCAGGTCCATTTGTTTTCTTGTCTTAAAATGTTCAGGGATCACCAGTCAGAGAGATCCTCTTGTGTTTGGCAAGTGTTTTACAATGTTTTAAGCAGAGGACAGGGTCTTTAAGAAAATGTTTTAATGGGAAAGTATTGAAGGCAATTGGTAAAACTTTTTGCTTGAGTAAAGAGATCAGACAAATGCCCTAAATAAATAGCCTTTCCCCCCATCCCCTCTAGAATCCTGCTTTCCTTCCTCAGAACTTAACTACTCTCCTACAGTTTAGAACTTCTCTTGCAGTGAAAGCCAATATAACCACATTTGTGATCATGACCACACACCTCACTGCCAGTGCTGGATGTGGGAAGTCCTGAAACTGGGTACAAGAGCACCATGAACCTGCTGTGTGCAGAAAGAGGTAGGACATGCCCTCCTGCCTTTTGGTTCACTGCCAAAATCCAAGTCAGAATAATGATAAGAAATGCTCCCCTGATGGACAGGATGTAAAACCAAGATCATGTATGTCATCTTTTGCAGTGACAATATTGTTCTGTGCTGTTAAATAGGTGTTGTACTTTATCCAGAGACAGTGATATTTCAGCGGCAGGCAAGCTTATTCGCATCCTTAAGTGGGAAATTATTTGGAAACTTTTGGATTGATGTACAATGGAGATAGACAGGATGGGATGCTATAAAGTAGTTCACCCTTCCAAGTGGAGTGGGGAACTTGGGCAGTAGGTGCTGAAAATAGGACTTTCATGGGTGAATAGGATTAGATAGAATGGATCATTTCAAGTGAATGTTGTGAATCTCAAATTGGAGGAGAGGTGTATACAATGTTTTAGCATATGCATTCAAAATATATGTATGTACACAAAACTGCAGCATCACCAGCTCTTTAAGAATCAGTTTGGAGTTGTTTTGTGTGTGCACCCCTTCAGCTGGAAATCATGGCAGAGCGTGAGGTGTTTTAGTGGAGTTGTCTTAAGTGGCTTTGACTGATCCTTTCCCCCCGGTATCCATTTTTATCTTTGTAGAGGTTTGTTGGGAAAAGCAGTTTTTTCTTCTCACGTGAGATTCATTTTCTCTGTGGAGACTCTGCATAGAAACCTGGTGCTACAGTAGTTGATGGGAATCTTATTCCCATCAGTACAGACTCCGCTGGGTTTATTATTTCACACTTTTTATGATTCCCTAATCTTTAGTAGGTTGTTGCAAGTTTACAGACAACAACAGTGAAGATGGGCAGGCATCTTAAAGGTGCTCCAGGTTAATGCTGAAGACTGAAAAGATCCCTTTAGGTGGAGTGTAGTCCCTGGAAAATTATACCTGTGGGAAATAGCTACTTGTCATGTCTGTCAACAAGGGAGCTTACCTCTTAAGGCACACAGATCTCCCTGTACATCACATTCTCTCTTTGTTGTAGTCCGTTTATTCACCTATTATTCACCTATAATCTCTCTTCCCTTACCACTTTCCCACACACCTGTTGCCTTTCCATCTTTCTTTTTCGTTGCTTAAGGCTTGTGCTTGTCCTGTCGTCTGCAACAGCCTTCAAACAAGTCCGTAAATTCCGGAAGTGAAAAGGCAGAGGATCCCCAGTCTCCTGGGCCCCCACTGCATCTGTCCCTGTGCCCCCCAACACCCCCCCACCCCCATCCATCGCCCACATCCTGAGCATGAAAGCCAGCCGGATTAATCTGGCACAGAGCACATTGTGTGTGAGTCATGACAGGCTCACTAAGGCGTGCAGTGCTGATAAAAGGCAGCTCTGATGGGCTCTGTCAGGGATCCTGGAGAAACAGCGTGGAAAAAATCTGCTAACCCACATCCCAGCCTGGCAGCCAGGGCCTGGAGACAGCCAGGCACCGAAGGGAGTGTGAGGAAGCCCCCATGGCACTGGCAGGTCCCACTGTGGGCTCAGCCTAGAGGGAAACCCCTGGTCCCAGGCGTGAGCTGGTGCTTCCTGGAGTCATCCAAGAGCTCATGAAGCCAGAGGAGGGCTGGTGCAAGCCAGACAGGTTGTGACAATGCACTCTGAGATAACCTCCCTCTCCCCAGCTGACCATCTGGCCAGAGGACATTCCTGATCCCCAGTGTCAGAGGTGTCACTCTCCTTAAACCCTGCTCTGTCCCAGTGGCTAGCCCTGCTAGGGGAGCCTGAAGGAGACTGCTCTTGTCTAACCTGGAGGACACATCTCTCAAAACACTGTTATTTAACTAACCTGCACTTTCCCATTATTTGTTCCTTATTTTTTATATGAACCTTTAATATCATCTTCCTCAGTATCTTCAGCTCTCTGGAGTAAAGCCTTGCAGACACTGATGTTTGAATCCTTATTAGTTCCTCTCCTTTTGGTCAGCTAGGCTGTGCATTGCCTATCTGCAGTATGCTCTTAATAATCTCCTCTCTACTTGTAAATGGTGTCCACAGAATACCATCACCCTACTGCAATCTGGAGACTCAGGCAAAGGCAAAAAAAAGAAAGAGCTGGTCTTACAGCTCTGTGCCTCTGGGCATATATGCCCTGCTTTGTCTTTTCATCAAGCTGTGCACAAGTGCACTTCTACTTCATTTTAAAGAGCAGGATAGCAGAACATCCAGTCATTTCTTTGAAACTTTAGGAGCTAGGTGTTCTCTTAGAACAAAGAATCACAGCTGATGCCAAGGCCATGGTGCTCAGGAATTTACAGCCTCTGAGAACAAGGGTTAGGTGAACTTTAAAAAGTTATATAACATAGTGTTTCTGATCCTTTTTTTAATCCAAAGAACAAACTAACCTTTCAGGGAGGAAAAAAGAAATCCACACATTCTTTTGTGGCGTGATACAATGCAGCAGCCAGCAGTTATAGGCAAATAAAAATCAGGCAAAGCTTTGAAATTCTTCATTTTTCATTTCTACCAGCTGCTTTTATTTGTCGCCATTTCATTTGACTGCATGTGTTAGATATTGCATGAGGCATGACTGTATGGGTGGGAATTTGGAGAAAGATGCTGTAATCCACTTGCAGACTGCCTTCTGAAGTCTTACAAGACACCAGTGCTCAAAATTCCATTCTAGTCTGCCTGCTGTGTGCCAGACTATGCTGAACCCAAAACCCATTTAATCCCCTTTTCTGACTGATGTAAGCCGTACCTAGAAACATCTTGTGGAAGGCTGAACACTTGGCTTAGGGAATGGATGTCAGCTGTAATCTTTTCTCTACAACTTAAATTTTACTCTTGTATACTTCATTCCATTACTTCTGATTCTAATATTTTTGGACCACCCCTGCTTAGCATGTACAGGTCTTTAATCCTCTCTGTTGTCAGATAGATAAACTGGGTCTGGGCCCAATTCTCCCTCAGTTAGCTGGGTGTAAATGTCTCTGAATTCACACCAGCTAGATGCAATGTAACATGAGAAGTGTGTGAGGCCCTTTATTCTGTCAGCCTCCCCTCATAAATCAGCTCCCACAGCAGCACCTGAAGTCATTTTCTCAAGACCAAAGAAAGCATGCATGGAGAAGGTTTTGTCAAGAGCCTAGGGAGATCAAATGGTCTCGGAAGGTTTGCTGTTCCCTGCGGTGCTGCAGGCAGCTGAGCCAGGGTTGCTGAGTGTGAGGACCATGCACAGCATGGCTCAGCACCAGGAGGGCTCGTGGAAGGGGGACGTTAAGCCACCGGAGAAATCGTAGTTGTGTCTGCTTGTTGCAGTATGGTCCCAGCTGAAGAACCATTGATAACCATGTTTCTGTTTCATCTCAGCTGAATACAGAGCCAGTTTACCTGCCCAAGAGGTTTCAGTTTATACTAGCTTTTTGGTAGTGAAACTTTCCCATGAGACTGAACTGCTAAGCAGCTTTTTTGGTGGCCCTTTCTATAGCATCTCCTGTGTGAGCTGGAACAA